>JAHREE010000284.1:82442-101961 GCA_033628505.1 Tringa tobata
GTATACAGACTTTGGGGGGAGGGAGGGGTGGGAGTTGAGCTGTATGGGCCCAAGTTTACAAATAAGGTCTTGCCAGTGCATAGGGCTGTGAGATGAGAGGTGACACCGGGCAGCTAATCTGGGGCTGGATGAAAAAGGGACAAGTTAAACCTGGAGCTGAAGCAGAGCTGCAAATTCCTGCCTTGCAGTTGGCTGGTGGTCACTGAAGGGCAAAGAAAGACCTCATGTTGTTTCCATCTTCCCCATACTAAAGGAGAAGCCGGGTGGGGCTGAGGGGTGACCAGGATTCTGAGTGTCCGAGATAATTTATAGGGTGGAGGTAAAACTTTTCTCTGATGCAACCTTGCTCCGTTGCCTTGCTGGAAGCAGGTGGTGTTCCTTTATATTGTCTGTATCCCTGAAACACCTACTGTCTTCTCACACAGCATCAGCAAACGCTCAAACAGCCAGGCCCTGTGGGCTGACTCTTGGGCCATTTGTCCCCTTGTGTGTCCTCCTTGGAGCCTCATGGTTCAACGTACCTGAATGGTCTGGACCTTGTGGAGATCCGCAGCGGATTCCTCAGAGAAACCTTCCTCTTCCAGCTGCTGCAGTGAGGTCAGGGATTTCTTCTGCCCTCCTTTGTTCCTCTCCTTTTCCTGCAACTTCACAGCAGAGAGCAAACGGGGCAGTGATGTTGGGATGCAGCATCGTGTGGGTACCAAACCCGCTCTGCACCCTATCAACAGTGTGTGATGCCCAGCAGCCAGGAGCCTGCAGAGCTGGGCACAGAACCAGAGGGACTGGAGGTCTCACCACTGCCTGGGGCCAATGTGGCATCCTCCTCCAGGGCCACAGCTCACTGGGAAGGGACCCATCAGCTGTGGCCAGCATCACCTTGGGGACTGTAATTCTTGCTTTGGTTTGAGCGTGTGCTCAGAGGAGGAGAGGCAGCCTTTGGAAGACTGATTTCACCCATGTACATCTAGAAGACCCTCAATCACAAGCAGGCACGTAGCTACGAGGGTCGTGATGTATGAACAATCAATCTGGGGACTGTGCGTGGGTCCCCATCATCTTCCTCAACGAGGCTGAAGGATGATTGTACTCCCCACAAAAAGCAATTGCTATCCAGCAAGTGGATAGGTGTTGGAAACAAGATTTTTCCTCAGTATCAATGGGTTGTGTCGTGCGGGGGAAGCTCGCTTCGGCTGCGTTTAAGAAGACGCAGTCTCTGAGGCTGCCTGCCTGACACCTTTCAACAGTATTAGTTTCACATCAAAAGAAAAAACATTCTCCTCTCTGCACATCCCAGAGGTGACAACCATCTGGAGGATGGTTAATTATTTGTTACAACAAAAAGACCCATCAGTGTGGTGATGGGAGGCTGCAGCTCTCTGTAAAAATTACAGCCACGAGCACGGAGGAAAGAAACCCAAGCCCCACTGGCCGCAGATGATAACCCATAATAACCCACAGGTGCCTTTTAGTTCTTATGGAAAGGAGTCCAGGCTCTTCCTTTATAACCTCATATCTTCCTTTATAGCCTCATATCACCTCTGAGGAGAAAGACCTGGGAGTCCTAGTAGACAATAGGATGACCATGAGCTGACAATGTGCCCTTGTGGCCAAGAAGGCCAATGGCATCCTGGGGTGTGTCAGGAAGAGTGTGACCAGCAGGTGGAGGGAGGTCATCCTGCCCCTCTGCTCTGCCCTGGGAGGCCCTATCTGGGGCACTGGGTCCAGTTCTGGGCTCTCCAGTTCAAGAAGCACAGGGAACTGCTGGAGAGGGTACAGCAGAGGGCTACAAAGACAATGAGGGGACTAGAACATCTCTCTTACAAGGAGAGGCTGAGGGACTTGGGTCTTTTTAGTCTGGAGAAGAGAAGGCTGAGGGGGGATCTGATCAATGCTTCTAAATACTTAAAGGGTGGGTGTCAGGAGGATGGGGCCAGTCCTTTTTCAGTGGTGCCCAGTGACAGGACAAGAGGAAGCAGGCACAAACTTGAACATAAGAAGTTCCACCTAAACATGAGGAGGAACTTCTTCCCTTTGAGGGTGGCAGAGCCCTGGAAGAGGCTGCCCAGAGAGGTGGTGGAGTCTCCTTCTCTGGAGACATTCAAACCCCACCTGGACACGTTCGTGTGCAACCTGCTCTGGGTGGACCTGCTCTGACAGGGGGGTTGGACTGGATGATCTCCAGAGGTCCCTTCCAACCCCATGTGATTCTGTGATCTGTTTGAACAGAAGGGGCAGATGACAGTGATGACAGTGGCACGGTGTGCACTGGCAGAGCTTGGGGGATTAGGGAGGAAGAAACACCTTTCCTGGTCAGTTCAGGGTTCCAGCCCCTGCAGTACGTTTCTTGGAGTTACCTGCATCTTCCGGAAGTCGCTCTGGGTGAAAAAGGGCACGAAGCCTTCGGTCTGCTCAGCCAGCATTGACACCACGTACACCAAGAGCAAACTGGCCACCACCTTCTTTGAAACCATCATGAGAGTCTGAATGACACAGGAAAGAAGATACCAGGGTGATAATGGAGGGGGGCCGAGTGACAAGAAATCCCTTTGGCTTTTGATCAGCTGCAATCTAATTTATCCACCAGCTAACTAGAGGTATATTTACTCTTCCAGTTGCTCCTGAGCTGAGAATAGAAGTGTCTTGACTGACAATTCTCCTCTCAAACCTTTTTCTGTAAACAGATTTGTTCTTGAGCAATATCTCCAGGGACTTCAAGCCCAGCCCTTCAGTACTGTTAAAGACTCCCTCTGTTCTGCAAGCTTTAGCCCTCCAGCTGTACTGGTTTAAGACCCGCACACATCCAGAGGAAAACACTCCCATCAATCCCACTGACAGCAAGGGAGACAGAGTGATGCTGTAAGAGAGAAAAAACCTTAAGACAGCTGTTTTGTTAAATTTTGTTTTCATATTCCTCACTCCTGAAAACCTGCATTGATGGACAGAATCTTTTAATAAGGCTCATTGGGTCCAAGAGAGCTGGGAAGGGCATTTGCCATCCTGGCTCCATAAAAGCCTGGTATAAAGGGCTCTAAAAACTACCTTCTGAAGTGATTTAACAGTGACTTCACGTCAGAAGAGGACTTACGTAAACATTAAATGTTCTCTTTAAATATTAAAATATTCTCTCTGGACGAATTTAATGAAGTCGGGTCCCACAGCTTAACTACTCTACCTGATTGGAGCCTGATCCTTAATTAGTTTCAGAAACCTCTCGGTTTGGACGTTATTGAAAAGACATTGTTAGGTCAAATTTGACCCCTAAATTAGATTTCCCATAAATATCAGCTGGTATTGAACTGAAGGCTAGTGGAAGTTAATAAATATTCCCTTCTGCAGCACTTGCCAGTCACATCCCTCTGCTGTTCCAGGCCAGGGGAGGGCTGTCGGTGGTTGTAGCCCCTCTCCTCCCCCTTGGCACTGCTTAGGGCAGCACCAGTGCCATCTCCTCCCTGCCCACCCAGGCTGGGCCATCAAAGCTATCAACTGTGACCCAGCGAGAGGTTCTGTTTGCTGCTGTGATCAAAAGAGGATTTCTCAGGCTCTCCCCTTGTAATAACAACGTGTTGATATGCAGATGTGCTGATAACCTGGTGTTATCTGAGTAGCATCAGTCTTTCTTGCCTTTTCATTTATTCTGCCACCACAATAAAATACTGCCGTATACAAAGAAATAAACCCAGCCACCTCCTTCATCTCTTATTGACTATCCCTTTGTGAATTGATTCGCTCCCTCTTCCCCTGGAGAAACACCCCCAGACATTACTCCAGTCAAAAGACTGTCATTTCTGAATGTCCCTTCCTTATTTTGTAAGCAGGACATGTCTTTCAGACCCGAGATCTCTCGTTCAATGCCTCTCCAGGCAGATATGTACTTTGTTGTTAGCGAATTTGCTTCCCAGCTACAAAAAGAAAGCACAGAGCGGGAGGATCCCAAGTTCAGCATCAGCACAACAAAGTACCGCGGTCGCATGGGGCTGGGTGCAGCAGTTCCCAGCTCTGCTTATAACTGTGTAAAATGGGGTGAAATGCCAGTTTGGGGGCAGGAGGGGTGAACATCCACCTGGTACTGGTGTGAGCACAGTGACAAGACAGCGCGCTTATCTACCGAGCTGTCTTCCAAAAAGAAAAATCAGATCGTTACTGTCAATAGGAACTGTCTGTGACTCATTTTCTGTCTCTTCAGAGCAGCTCCCTGCGTGCAGAGGGCACCCGGGGCTCCCCGTGCCTCTGCTGGGTGCTCACGACAGGCGTGGAGGCAGCAGCTTCTAGAATCGATGTTCTTAGGGTAGGGGATGAGCAGAAAGCGCCTTTCCCCTTGCTTTAAACATCGACTTTGGTTCCTCTTTCTTGTCAGAGCTCTCCTGGCCGAAGCCAAGACATGCCAGTAACACCAGTGCTGAGATGAGGACCCAGGAGGTGCCCACCCCACCGAGCTTGCAAAGGAGACCAAGCACCTACCTGGGAGCGCAGCCACGGGATGCTGGAGGTCAGATCTCTTCTTGCTCCTGGTCACACTTGGATGCTCCTGCTGGTTTTCTCACCCTTTATATACATGTAGGGGCACCAGTGCATGCCCACTTACCTGCGTGGGGCCACACTTCCAGCAGAGCTGACGAACCTGGCGTGCGTGGAAACGTGTTTGCCAGGCAGGGAACGCTGTTATCTGCATTGGATTTTTAGAAGTTTCTCGTTTCCAGGAAGGTCCCCTTTCCTCCCACTCCAGGCTTTAGGCTGGCAGCCGTTCTCAGTAGGTCCCACAGCCAGACAGGGCATCTCTGCCTCAGTTTCCCTAGCTATAAAATGGAAAAATTCCTCTCTCCCAGGTTGTCTATTTGGCTCATGAGAGAGAAAGCTTCAGGAGAAAGCATTTTTGATGTGAGTGTACCGGTGACAAAACGATGCCTGTATCTTAATTATATTTCTACTGTAATGTGGACAAATCACAATAATAACAACGTTGCTGCAAAATAAGCATAATGCAGAATGCAGTTTGACCCACGAGTATTACAAAAAGCTTAGATTTAAGGTAATATATCCCCTGGCAGGATCTAGAGCTAAATATTAAAATAATAAATAAAACTACACATCCTAAATCTCGCACCTAAAATGCTTTATAAACTGAGCAGAGAAGTGGGGAGATATCAAAGCTGTCAGAGGGATCTATCTGTCCATTCTTATCTGTCCAGATAGATCCAGAGGGATCTATCTGTCCTTCTACCACCCTAACTGAGCATCACGCAGTCCTGGACACACCGATCCCCCTCAGGGACACAAAACTGTCCACTGCCATCTCTCTCCAGAAAAAAAGAGGTGCAGAGAGAGCAAGTGACTTCCGTAAGATCTCATCTTTGGCCTCTTCAAGACCATCAGGTTGATGCTGGAGGGGTTGGGACGAGGCCAAGGTGCTTCTCCTGGACGGGCGGCTCCGCGCGAGGAAACCTGAGAGCAACCGGGCGAGATGAAAGAGGAAAAAAATGAGCTGGGGAAGCAATGAAATCCTCCTGCATCAAATGGCTTTACGGGGTGATGTAGCAGGGGTGAGCGGCGGCATTCCTGCCTGGCTGGTTGAGAGCTAAGCACTGGAACGATTTGCTGGAGACAAGGGGAAAACTGCTATTGCCCAAACCCATAAAATGCCCTTTCTCACCCAGCTCCATTGCAGCCAGTCAATACCGTGTGTACACACTGCGCTGCACGTCGGTCCTCACGGGGGACTTGCTGCTGTCACTGCAGTCAATAACGCTCCATTTGGGCCCCAACCCCTCCTTAAAAAACGTTGCAGTCACTAAGATGCTTCCCAGATCCCTGCGCATTTACTGCAGCTTATTGCTGGGCAGTGAAGTGGTCCTGGCTATAAAACTTCCAGAGAGGTCAACATAGTTTTTCTCCCTGGGACTACGTGTCTGTGTGTCGATGAAAAGGACATTACATGAGAACGTTGTGGGGTTTTTTCCCCTCCCTTTGCTAGAGAAACTGCGCAGACACCATTTGACACCATTTCCCATTTTAATTGACTTTTCCAGTGCTTTTCACATGGTTATGATGGATGCAGCTGACGAGTCAGCAGATGGTGTTGAGAAGTGACAAATTAATTACCAAGAAAGGTCACTTTTTCAAAGCACTAAACTTTCCCATGTCTTGTCCCCTTTTACCTCAAAAATGTGGCCGGCTGGCAGGTTTCCTACACATCTGCGATGGAGCTTTCTGCAATGGGAGAGGACAACCTTTAAAAATAAAAAGAGGAGATGGAAATTAATCATGTCTGTATTAGCAGGATGCTGTCTGCCAGCTTCACCTCTTAATTATGCAAGAGTACTCAAAAAGGAAAGGAAACAGAACTGAAATAAGGGACCAGAATCCAAGACCTTTTCAGTTGGAAGCACCAGTCCAGGTGGGAGCAACAGGCACCTTTTTTTTTTTTTCCTTTAGGTTTGCTCAGTCCAGAAAAGTGGCTTTTGGCATGTCCCCGTTGCCCACGCAAAACGAGAATAAATAAAAATGAAAATCACAGCTGGAAATCTCACTCGCTGCCTTTATAATGCAAAAAAAAAAAAAAAAAAGATCTGTCCTGCTGCAGTCCCCGTAACAATTTGCAATCTGCAGCCCCCCCTGAAACTCTCCTTGTTTTATGGAGCGGAATTGCAGCGGAGCTTAGGAGCTTAACAAAAAGATGATGTACAAAATGGAGCTGCTCGCAGTTCTGCTCACACCTAAAGTTAAACGTTTGCCATAATTGGGAGTAATTTTTACAGGAACCTGGCAGCAGCAGTAAAGCCCATTAAGCCATGTATCAATTGCAATGTCAAGGAATCAAGGGAAAATGAGCTCCCTGTGCCAGCGACACTGAGCATTTGTCTCCATGTCCTGTACTTTTCCTTCCAAGTCTCTCCGTGCTCGGGGTATTTTGGCAAGTGGGTCGCATAAAAAACAGGAGATGGAAGCCAACGTGAGGCTGAAGCCGAATTTCAGCCCTGAGCTAACGCAGCGGGCGGAGAGACCGTGAAGGACCGAAACCCCGCACTGCCGCTCCGACTGACTCTTGCTCAGGCCTTGGGGTGTCCCCTAAAGCAAAGCTTCCAATTTGGGGGCGACCGTCAGAGCTGTGGCACTAGCCCTGGCACCCACCGTGGGCCAAATCACCCACTTTTCCCCCCCATTAACCAGCAACCTCCTTGGATGGGGCTGGCACGTGCAGGAAGGGAGGACACAGATTTATGCACATCGTTTGCTCTCACAGCCCCACAGCAGCTTGGAAAAAAAAATGTCCCCCCAACCCCATCTCCCCTTCCCACTGCTCATGGGAGTATCTATCTCACCCTGCTCACATTAAATTATTTTTGCTTGGAGGCAGACGGGTCAAAAAAACGTGGCCCGTGCTCTGCTGAACCCAACGTCTGCAGTCACACTGCTGAAGCCATGGGGAAGGAGTTCATTTTGGTTCATTTTTAAGCTCTCTGCTTTGGAAGCAGGAGCAGAAATCTCTTTCTCCCAGCCCCGGCACCATCCTCCAGCTGCTGTCTCTGCATGGACGCGGTACAGATTTAGCAGGGGCTGCTGTCTGTGGCTGCCGAGCGCTCCTGATGAATAAAGCACCAGTGGCAAAATTTAATGCGGTTTTCGAAATATTAACGCTAGATAAATATTTGAAGAATCACAGGCTTAAAACACATGTTAATTTGCAGCATAAATATTTTAAGGGCGCAGGCTTCCCCCCCTCCCGTCCCCACGCTTGCCTGGCGCCCACTTCAGCTTCTCCCCTCTGCTCAGCAGTGTAATTCAGGGGAATTCACGCCTGCGCAGCCGGGCTGGGAGAGAATCAACAGTGAGGATTTAACTCCTGCTGACTCCCCCAAAACAATTCACCCTCCTGGTTCCAGCAGCAAATAACGGTGGCTTAGATTAATGGGGACTTTGTCTCCCATTGTTTCTCTCTCCTCCCACTCCGCCCGGTCCCTACAGCCAACCCAGAGACCGGAGGCTCTTCGTGCTGATGGCAGTGAGCTGGGGATGAGGTGCAGGTTAGACATGGGGAGGAGGGTGAAGGTTTGGATGTGCAGCAGAAGGTAGGGAGCATCCCACCGCTCACCTGTCAGAGCCAGCGATCTCAGTTTTACCTGTAAATGCAATTCTCTAGAGCTCTTCAGCACCAACATCTCCAGGAGACCCCAGGCAGAGCACCATCTTTGCAGGAGACCCATCTCCAGCAGCATCACACTAATTTTACAGCCTCAGCACCTCGCTAAGCCCCTCTGGGTCTGCAACACACCTGCAAGAGCTTCCTGTGGGCATATAAAGACACTCAAAAATTGGGGACACCTGGAAATTCTGCCCATTGCCTCCATTTCTCCATGGAAGGACAGAAGAAAGAGGAGAGCACGTGTTTCTGGCCTTAGCCTGGATGGACTTAGCTTTTCTACCAGTGATGGAAGATTCAGGCACTGGCCAAAGTGTCCTATCCCCTAACAATCATTGTCCATCAGAATTAAATAGAGAATAATAATAAAAATAACCCTTTATTTATATAAAAGCAATTGCTGTGCTTATAAAAACTTCATGCTGTGCTTATAAAAACTTCATAGGCTCTCAAACAAGGAAAAAAATAAGAGAAAAATGTTTCCTTGCTTTGTTTTTTTCTTCATTTTTGGTCAACTCCTCTGCCATTCTCTCCCCGATCTGGAAAAAGTAAAGAGAGAAAGGAGAGGAGGTGAGAAAACACGATGGGATGCATCTCAGCTGTTTCCATTTTGGTTTTCAAATCCAAACCACTGTGTTTTCACTTGAAGGCTCAGGGATATTTTTAGGAATGGTGGAAAAATGCAGCTTCCTTTGCAGGGAGGCTGGTTTTCCCTTGCTTTCCCTTCGTACTGCGCTGCCCTGGCCTCCTGGGGTGCTCAGGGCTTGGCTGGCAGTAGCCCAGGGGCCAGTGATGGGAGACCCTGCATGCATCTGATAAGCTGATAAGACTCCGAGGCAGGGAAATCACTTAGCATTTCAGAAAACGAGCTCCCTACCCCACTCACAGGGAATATTTATTAGATTTGATGAAAGAGCAATTTAGCCTTTACACACACCAGGCACCCACTGACCTTTTATTTTCTTATTACCTCCTTTTACCCCCCCTACCGTTCCCGTATCAGACAACAATATATCAGGTTAAGCATAGCAAGACGAAGCGCGAAGGCAGCGAGAAGTGCATTAAATTGCTGCTTTGTGGGGCCGCTGGCGCTGTCAGCTCAGCAGGAGGATGATGTAGGATATCCTTGCTCCCACCCGGGATGCCAACCCCAGTCCCACGGTCCCCGTTGTGGATGGAGTTTGCAGGTGAAGCCCGTCTGGCCGCAGCCGTTGTCGTGCTGGGAAGGAAAGGGGAAATGAGAGCAGTCAGGATCCGACCTCCAGTGCTTGCAGTTGTCCACGGAGATTATCCGTCTGTGGGAGAATTGTCACATGAAAAGTCATCGCTGTGCCCACTGCTGCCAGCTCCCAAGAGATTTCCCGATACAGTGGACTGGATTATGCTGGATGCCTGGGATTTATCAGTGCTCTCAATGGAGAGTCACCCTCCTCATCCCAGAAACCTTCAGCAGTTAATAGCAGTTTATCTGCAACAGGAGAGAAGGGTTTGCTGCTGCTTTATCTCCTCTCAGGCTTTCAAGGCACCAATTCATTCTGCGAGGAAATGAGGAAACAGGGTCAGATGCCTTCAGGGTGAAAAAGAGACAGCGCACATGGCCAGGCAATGTGCTCAATGGTGAGTGTTTCTAGTGGGGAAAAAACCTGGTGATCAGTGAAACGGAGCCACGCATCCATCCCGGCTGGGAAAACCAAATGGAAAAACCTGACAACAGCAGAAAGATCCACAAAGACTTTTAGGCCTGTCCAGCCAAGTCCAATTCCAGCACAGGACTCAAATTTGATAAAATGCCCATTTAATTCACGGATATTTTGCTTAGGTGATGAATAGCAACCTGAGTGAAAGCCTCTCAACCACAAAGGTTTTAGAGAGCTAAAGAGTAAAGATTGGGAATTAAGGAAAATAAATATTAATGAAAGGAGTAGGGGGGGGGGAAATCAATAATTTCTCCAGACAATCCTGCCGTTGCTTCGCTCATCTGTGAGGAGCTGCTGCATTTACATCTTCTCCCGTAGGACCACGTGCTCCGGGGGGTCGTGCAGAGATGCAGCCCCTGCCCGAGCAATGGTGAGGCTGGAGGGAGCACACACCACATTTGGGAAGGAAAAAAGAGGCAGCAAAGGGGAAGAGAGTGGGAACGGCAAAGGAAAAGGGTCGTTGCACCAATGTGGGATTCAATGTGCAAGAGGAATCGGTGCAAATCCTGCCCCCCCTGGTTTCAGTGGCTGCGGGTCAAGCCCCGAGCGCCGGGACTTGGCAGAGCCCAGAGCATCGTTACGTAAAGGGATGGGGAGAAGCCTGGGATGGGCTGGATGGAGGAAATGAATCCAATTACGGGATGAAGGGCAAAGAGAGAGAAGGACACGTTTGGTCTGGAGCAAATCCTCCGTGGGCTTTAAAGCAGAGATAGAGAGAAAAGGGCAAAAGCAAATTCCAACGCAGGAAACTCAGTCGCCATCAGGAGGAACAGGGGGCGCAAAATGGGGCAAAAGGCAGGGGATGGGGCTCTTCTGCTGGCTGAGAGTGTGGCTGGGGCAGTGACATGAGAGATTGTCCCTCAGAGACCCAAAGTACTACCAGGATGTGGCATTTCTGGGAGCTGGAACACAAGGTTGGCTGTTGTGGTTCCGTAGGAACATCAGAGCAAGGAGCCAGCCCAGTCAGGCTCTGCTGGAAAGCAGAAAACAAGTAAGCAAACCCCAAATTTCCTCTATACTGTTTCCCAAAAGATTATAACCCAGCTGGCCGTGGCACAGCAGTCTCCAGGCTTCCACAGAGAAAACGAAGGGCTCTGCACTAGAAATGAAAAAAAAAAAAATTGACCCAGTTATGACAAAACGAAACAGCGCGTGGAGAGCATCGCTGCGGAGGGCTACGAGCATCCACAATAAGGCCCTCAGGAATGACAGGGTTCAACTTCAAATGAGATTTACAAATTAAAAATAAAAGAGCTGGATTATTTCTATTTGCCTAAGCCCTCTTTTCTGACTGCTCAGCCATTCTCAAAGCCACACCACAGCAGGCGCTGCTGGACACTGCAGAACGAAGGTGGTGGTGCCACGCTCTTGCATCCCTCTCGAATTAAATGAAATAAAAGCCTTTCTCTTGCTTTTTTGGCTTCCCAGTTAAGCACCTGCCACTGGTTGAATTAAGCACAGCTTGGAGAGAAGAGCAGGACACAGATCCCTGACACCTACCTGGCTCGAATAGCCCATAAACCAGAACAAAATCCAGCAAGGGTTTGACTGCAAAGATCTCACGGGAGCAGATGGCATCTTCTCCCTCGTACTGGCCATCACCCTTCTCAGAGGATGGCTCGCTCCCCTGCACAGCTGCTGAGGTACAGAGAAATACAAAGAAAAGGGGCTCCAGGAAAGCTGAGGAGGGACTCTTGATCAGGGAGGGGAACCATAGCATGAGAGGTGAGATTGAGGTGAGATCTCAGGAAGAACTTCTTTGCTGGGAGGGTGGTGAGAGCCTGGCCCAGGTGTCCCTGCCCAGGCCAGGGGGTGGCACTGGATGATCTTTAAGGTTCCTTCCAACCCAAACCATTCTATACTTCTAAGAAATAGACTTGTGCCACTTGGATTCACTGGGCTGTGCTGGCTGCTCATCCCGCGGTGCCGTGTGGCCGGTGAGACCGTCTTGCAAACCTGCCTACTCTGCACAGCCCTGGTTTATCACTTCTTTAAAAGTGTTGACAGCACCACACGGAGCGGTGCAGGTTCACAGCTGAGCCGGGATTGCTCAGCTCATTGGCAAGAAAATGACAGGTTCCAAAGACTCTCTGTCTCTCCAAGGAAATCCTACGGTGCTTGCAGGGATGTTACCTGGATCAGCAACAGGAGGAAAAGCCTGGGAGGTGACAGGGGCCCGTTTGGTTGTGAATACCATGCACATGAGATGAGGTTGGCAGCATGAAGCTCTCCCTGCTTCCCAGCTGCCTTCTGGCTTTGGTGCATCCATCCCCTGCGAGTCTGTGCTGGTGGGGAGAGCCTGGAGAAGGAGCTGTGATGGGAAACCTGTCCAGAAAACAGGAGCTGGGATTCCTCCTGCCCAACGCCTGTGAGTGCAGCCCATAGGAGGCTGTGAGAAAGGCAGGAGACAAGCTTTTTGCACCCTTATTATTTGGGAAAGAAATAAGGGCATGGTAAAAATAACCTCACTCTGCACCACCAGGTCCTTGTCCTGGAAGGATGTGACCATGCAAGCCCAGAGGAGCAGTTGCCGGCAGAGGGCACGGCTGCCTCCTCCGAGCCTTCAGCCATGGTCGAGTTAATCCCTGCTGGGGGAGGTACCAGCCCACCGAACCGAATTGTAAATACATCTGTGTCCTCCTTCTCCCTGCCACACATTTAAATCTATTTGATCCACTCTAATGGATTGATCTACAAGTTTGTGCACACACATCCTGCTTTGGACGGGGCGGCTGGCAGCGCATCGCCCATCACGACCTGTCAGCTCCACTCAGCCTCACCTCCGCCGGGAGCCGCCGGGAACGAATCCAATTACAGGATAAAGGGTTTTCTTCCCCTCCATATGGCCTCTATAACGCGCCGGCTTTATCTTTCTTTAACCCCTTTCCTGGCGAGGGAGCTCACAAACCTGGCATAAGCGGCTCAGCGCTGCGGCCACGCGTGGCTGCTATCTGATACGGGGAAGCGAGGTCTTCCCAGGGCAGCCGGGGGTACCAGCTCCTGCCAGGGTCTCCTTCCCACCAGGGAGGAAGGAGCCCCTCCAAAAGCGAGATTCAGCGTGTTACAAAATTAGCCAGAAACACAAAAGTGAGCTGGGCACCATTATTGCATTCAGCACTGGTGCTCCTGGCCAAGGTTCAAGGTCCTGTGCATTAGCCCATCACCAGAATTTAGGCACAACCATTCACTGCATGACTGATTTCTATCATTTTTGCATTTCTCTATGCCTTGTTCTGCAAGTCATTCCCTGTGTGGCCTCAGGCAGGTCACTTCTGTGCCTCTTCGGTGAAAAACCTCAGACAGGGATGGGAGAGGCACTGCAAAGAGCTCCAGGAAACCCACATAAAATCATAGAACAGCTAGAGTTGGAAGGGATGTCAAAGATCATCAGGGACACCTCCCACCAGACCAGGTTATTCAAACCCCTGTCCAACCTGGCCTCCAGGGATGGGGCAGCCCCAGCTGCTCTGGGCAACCTGGGCCAGGCTCTCACCACCCTCACAGCAAAGAATTTCTTTATAGTATCTAATCTAAATCTCCCCTCTTTCAGTGTCAAACCTTTCCCCCTCATCCTAGGGCTCCCCTCCCTGATCCAAAGTCCCTCCCCATCTCTCCTGGAGCCCCTTCAGGTACTGGAAGGCTGCTATAAGGTCTCCCTGGAGCCTTCTCTTCTCCAGGCTGAACAACCACAACTCTCTCAGCCTGTCTTCATAGGAGAGGTGCTCCAGCCCTCAGATCATTTTCATCCCCCTGGTTCCCTCTGCCTGTCGCTCCAGCCCAGCAAACCAACCGTATCAGCTCAGCGCAAGTTAGTTATTTGATTATAATTATCATTTCTTGCTTTACACAGGACATGAAAGCCCAGAGCAGCTCAGGGCTCCGTCACGCAATGTGCTGACAAACAATGAATAAGAGACAATCTCATCTCAAAGAGCTTAGCAAAGCAGAAAAAAAAAAAAAACCTGCAAGAAGGAAGAAAACCCTTCCTTTCTTTAAGGACAAACACAAAGAAAAGCAGCCTCTGCTCTCGCATTAAACTTGAGCATTGCATTTTGCTGTTGCCGCCTTCGTGGTAGAGTCAGCACAGAAAACAATTGAGAGCTCTCTGGGAGACAGCCCGTAAAGTTTCCCTGCTAAGAGACACCAAATTAAAGCCATCACTTTCCATTTCTGCGACAGAGACGCAGAGGGAACCGAGGTTGCATTCAGGACACGTCCTGGAGGAACCAGCTGTCCTCTCCGGTGTAATTTTCTTCTGCTGAGTTTATTTGAGGCCTTGGGCATCGCTCCGGAGGCCGATGACCCGCAGAGCTCTAAATCCACCAGCCCCCCTGAGCACAACAGAGGAGACCCAGGCTCACCTGCTCCATGCTCAGCTCCCAAAAAGAGGAAGGGTCCTGGTCCACATCTAGTTGAAGGTGGTGTGAAAGTCTTCTTGGTCCAGCTGTTGGCACTCCTCTGTGTGCCAGGTTTCTGGGTACCACGCGTGAAGCCAAAGTTGCACCACACCTCAGCTGAGAGAGGAAACGGAGAGGGTTTGCCCTGGCCAAGAAAAAAAAAAAAAACTGTACAAAAAATACTGCTGATCTTTCCTCTCACCACCCAAACCAGACGATCATTTCACCTCTTCTCCCCTCTCTCTGTTTGCACAGTTCTTTCCTCTTTGGGAGAGGATGGGACACCATAAAGATGTGGCAGAAGGTCTTACAGAGACGGGAATTGAAAATTACTTTCTGAGAGACAAAAATTAACTTTCCCATGAAATAACTGTGTTCGTATACACAACCTTGGAGAAGCACCAGAGCTTTCAGATGCTGCTGACAGCAAAGTCCAAGTCCTTTGAAGGTGGACCATCATAGTGAAATCCTTTAGCTGAAAAGAGTTGCTTTCTGTCATGAAAGTTGGGAGGGACACACTGGAATTGAGATGCATATCTGTACACAGCTGTTTATGTATATGAGCCTTTCTGGCTTCTCCTTTAATATTCAACTAATTCTGCAAAACTGTGCCTGACTTTTGTACATCTAGAAGCCTGACTACGGTGAGGAGAAGTATGAAATGCTTTAGGGGAAAGCTTTGTGAGAAGGAAGGCCACAGGACTTCTCCCTAAGAAACCCTCCTCCTCAAGGAAGAGCTTGTGGACAGACTAGAAAAGACCCAGACTGGGAATTTCATGACGGGTGGTTTCGCAGGAGATGCAGTGAGACCCCTCTGAGAGCCACAGCCGTCCCATGGGGATTCCTTCTCCGGGGGCACCTGAGGTTTATGTGACCCACTTACTCTTGCCACGTCCTAGTTCTGCTCCTCTTGGACCCGTGCAGAGGGATCAGCGGGTCCACAATTAGGACATCATTCATCCCACACCCCTTAGCCTTCCGCTCCTGCCCTCTAGCTCTGAGACACTCCAGTCTTGCAGAAGACCTCATTCATCCAGCAAGACAGCATTGACTTTTTCCATCCACCTTGTCTTGGCCGAGGGCAGCAGTGGGAAAGAGGCTAAGAGCTTACCGCATTAACAGATCAGGGCCATTAACGCCACCAGATGTCAGAGATTAATGGAAGAGCTTCACTAAGGCGCCTTAGGCAGGTCTCCTGGAGAAGAAGCGCCCACCACCCAGAAGGAAAAAAATGGGGAAAGAGCTTGGGATGGAGCATTGGTGCTCCAAGCTGGCACCGACCCTGCTGAGAAGGGTTTCAGAGTCTCGTGTGTGCTAGGGTGGGGATCCCACATCCCAAACTGAGCATTTAAGAGAGCAGGAGAAGCTTCTTTCCATCCCACTTCCTCTCCCAGTGTGGCTACTGGCTGGTGTTGGTGTCTGCACTGTCTCTGGAGGGAATTCAGGACACCATCATTGCTGAGGTTTTATTTTCTCTCCCAGGGACACTCAGGTGCTGCTTCTCCAGCAAGTAGCACTTTGTCAGGCTAGTTTTAGAGCCATGGCTAAGGAACCCCCCTAAACCCCACCAGTCCTTGCAAAGCTGCAACCCAGACTGGTGTCCCACTTGCTGGGATGGGGAGGAGAATCAGGAAGGAAACACTCACCAGCAGCTCCCCAGGAGACAGGGAGCCCCCAGGATGGATGGGGCATGGCCAGCCCTGCCGGATGGTGCACTCCCTCCTGTCCTGCCAGAGATCCTTGGAGGATCAGCTGAATAATGTATGTCCTTCAGCCCAGGGAGGACACAAGGCAGGGGAGGTAATTTGGAGTTCTTTGCAGTCCAGCACAACCAGGGTGTGTGATTTGGGGTGTCATACAGCCAAGAGACCTGCCTTGAGAATGCTGTCTTTAAGCAAGACTGAAGCCTTTGGGATTGCAAACCCCTGAGGTGGCCCTTGGCCATGTCAACAGAGCCAGGTTGTGCCCTGTGCTGGAGACACGTACCCACACCAGGCAGCACCCACCATGAACCAGGCACCCGAAGCACAGAGCAGCCAAAGAGCCAGAGCCAAGCCCACAGCTCTGACCCATGGAGCTTGGTCCAGCCTTCCCCCAGCAAACACCCCCAGCCAAGGTCAATGGGGCAGAGCTGGGTGCTCCCCAAGCTCTCCCATGGCATCCTTCAACCTCCCAGGGACACCCCAAAGGCTGTGACCCACCGCGGGCATGAGCACAGACCCATTTCCCCATCAATCACCCAAAGCAGCTACTCCCCAACTTACCACCCTCCTCTTCCAAAGGGCTCCCCACCCCATCCCTTCCTCCCCCCAACTCCTTAAACAATATTAAACACTTAATGGCAATTAATACGCTTTAATGCAGGTTTTGGGGCCAACTGGCTGCTTAGAGGGTGCTTAAACCATCAACCCCTCTCAATCCCGTTGCCCTTGTCATACAAAGTTAGCCGAGCCCCTAATCCAGCCTCCCCCCGCGCTCCCTCGAGGAGGCCGAAGGGTATAAAACCTCCCCGGGCACCGCCAGCCCCCGACGCGGAGCAGGGGCAGCGCACCACCTCCCGTCCCCTCGGGATTTACTGCCCTTCTTATTCATTCATTCATTTTTTTGAAGGGGGAGGGGGGGGGACGCGCCCCTTTAGTTGGGGGTATTTTTCCATATTGGGGGGGGTGGGGATTCCCTTTTTTTTTTTTTTTAATTGGGGTTGAAGCCAAATTAATTACAAAATCAGAGCGTTTGATATTCAAACCAACCCCCAAACCTTAAAAGCAAAGCAGCTGCCATAACGTTGGCAGGATGAACGGGACGGAAGGTATCAATTTTTACGTGCCTATGTCCAACAAGACAGGGGTGGTGCGAAGCCCCTTCGAGTACCCCCAGTATTACCTGGCCGAGCCCTGGAAATACCGCGTCGTGTGTTGCTACATCTTCTTCCTCATCTCCACCGGTTTGCCCATCAACCTCCTCACCCTCCTGGTCACCTTCAAACACAAGAAGCTCCGGCAGCCGCTCAACTACATCTTGGTCAACTTGGCGGTGGCTGACCTCTTCATGGCCTGCTTTGGCTTCACGGTCACCTTCTACACTGCCTGGAATGGCTACTTCGTCTTCGGCCCCGTCGGCTGTGCCGTGGAGGGCTTCTTCGCCACCCTGGGAGGTAAGGGCCATGGGGTGGGAGCTTGGGGTCTGAGGGCCAGGCTTGGCAGTGGGTGATCTTGCTTCTTCAGGGCTTTAGGAGGAGCCCAATTCCACCCCTTCACCATGCCATTGGGGTGGCTGCGATGCATCCAGCATCCCGCCTGTGGAGAAAGCCATCGCTCGCCACGCAAGGTGCTGCTTCCCCATGGCTTAAAGATGGGGACAAAAAAAAAAAAAATAAATAAAAAGAGAGATTTAGGCAAGGTGGATCTTGATGCCAAGAAGCGCCCACCTCACGATGAGCAGGGCAGCTGCAAGGCAATGGGCACCAGGAAGGGATTGTTCTTTGCAGGATCAAGCCTGGCGTCATCTGGCCACGCTGCCTGGCGTCCATTCAGGGGGTCTCAGCCCCAGGGTTCCTGGCTAGCAGAGACCTGTTAGGGATGGGCACACCACGTCCTTGAACCAACGTCAAGCATCTTTGCCAAAAGCCTTTTCTTGGGAAAAGGTGAGGCATTTGGGAGGGCTTGGGGAGGGAAGAGACATCCCTTGGGAGAGGGACCAGTCAGGAGAGGGACCCTGCAGAAGGGGTACAGGCAACGAGAGGAGGAGGAGTTCAAGACAAGGAGAAGGACAACAGCTTATCTAGGGGCAAAAGGGAGATGCAGCAGCTCTTCACCAGAAGAGACGAGCAGCAGCGTGGAGGGGGAGGAGGACTCAGGGGTGCACAGAGCTCGGGAAAGCAGGCCCAGGCTTTGCAGCAATCGCTCAGCTCTTGTCCCAGTTGCAGCAGATTCAGGTGCCCTTGGGAGTTTCCTTATTTCGCTTCTCAGGGACACGAGAGCCGCTAACGCTTCGCCCTGCAGAAAGCCCCCGTGCAAAACAGGGAGAATTCATTTTGCACCCCGTGCCCACGCAGCCAGCCGGGCCCACTCGACACCTCCTGAGGGATCTGACAACCGCTAATCCTTGCTGCAGAGATCCATAACCACGGCAAGGACTTCACTTCTTTCTTTTTTTCCCCTAAACGGGCAAATCAATTTCCCACAATGATGCTGATCTGGGAGAGAAAAAAAAAAAAAAAAAACCGAGATAAAAAAATAAAAGATGGATATTCTGCCTGGCTAAAGCAAAGCTAAATCCTAATGGAAGACGAGGACAGAGGACGGGCTTGGTCTTGGGGTCAGAAGATCTTATGGGTCTGCACCATTTCTGACCAAGTGGGCTTTCAGGCAGCATTACTTGCCTTTCCAGTGTTTTTATCCGGTAAAGAACAAGGAGTCTCCTGTTCACAGGGAAGAAAGTTTGATGGGAAGCAGTGGCTGTGCGAGCAGCGGGTCTCCAGCGAATCCTGGCACAGGGTGTAGTTATCAGCAGATTATCACAGCTGGGGGCATTAGCAGGCTTACAGCACCGACTAAACGCTCCCAATCCCCTGAAGTTTAATTATCCCTTATAAATACATGTGCACGCATGCCCACCCACACAGCCTCCCCCGTACACTCCCCACCAGCCCCCTCCCCGATCCAGCACCGGCGGAAGACTCATGAAATACACATCCAAAGGCATCAACAGGTTTGGACGCATCTGACATCTTTGCCGGAAATTGTGCTTCCTCGCGCCCAGGTGGAATTCACCCCCCTGGAGTTTTAAATGATTAAAAAGCCACCATGGTCCCCTCCTCTGTCACCAGCATCCTGCTGCAGCAGAGAGGCTCCCCTCTGCTCCCAGACCTACTGCACATTACAGCTGGGAGATTCTCACTTATTCAATAGGATGCTGGCTATACCTTGATGATCCCCAACCCTTTGGTCCCCTCCATGACCACAAAGGGAAGATCAAGCCCAGAGGAGCTCTTACCACCACCGTTCGCTCTCTTTTTCTCTCCCTCCCGCAGGCCAGGTCGCCCTCTGGTCCCTGGTTGTCCTGGCCATAGAGCGCTACATCGTCGTCTGCAAGCCCATGGGAAACTTCCGCTTCTCCGCAACCCACGCCATGATGGGCATCGCTTTCACCTGGGTAATGGCCTTCTCCTGTGCTGCTCCACCCCTCTTTGGCTGGTCCAGGTGAGTCAAAGGATGCTCAGTGACAGCCCCAGCTGCTGTGCAAACACCCTGTGGGACAGGAGGTGTGACTCAGGCATAAAACTCCCTGGG
>JAHREE010000284.1:126062-146898 GCA_033628505.1 Tringa tobata
ATGGTGAGAGCCTGGCCCAGGTTGCCCAGAGAAGCTGTGGCTGCCCCATCCCTGGAGGGGTTCAAGGTCAGGTTGGAGGGGGCTTGGAGCAACCTGGTCTGGTGGGAGGTGTCCCTGTCCAGGGCAGGGGGTGGCACTGGGGGGGGCTTTAAATGTCCCTTCCAACACAAACCATTCTCTGATTCTATGAAAACACACATGTGCAACTTCCACACCAACTGTGCCCCCAGCGTGCACATACTAAATGCAACAAGTTCCATGATTAACAGGACACAGGACACCATGCAGGACAAGGACGAGGTTGTGCTGTGCCCAGCAGGGGCTGGCTGTGCTAGCACAGGGAGTGAGCACACGGCCGGGCAGGAACATGCCAAGCACACGCGTGTTGCCCTGCATGCACCAAGTCTCTGCTACGCAATCATACCTGTGGCAACCCGGACATGGCTGGACACGCGTGTTGCTGCCACGTAGATGGAGAACCCAAAGGAAAGCACAGGGACGTGGCCACAGCCACTGCTGCTCCTCCAGCTCCTGGCTCTTGGCAGCCCCACGTCTCTGCGGAGTTTCTGAGCAGCCTTCTCTCCCGCCGTGCCTGGCCTCCTCATTAATATCTACCGGTTGAATTATTTATTACAAACAGATGTTAGAGTTTAAAGAGTGTTAAGAGGATATCCTTGGCTAATCAATTTATTTTTAACTGGTTTATGTATTTATTACAAACAGAATTTGGACTTCAGCTGCCATTTTAAATTATCCCTCATTCATCATAGTGCTGCATGTGCTGCTTGGATGCTCCTGCAGGGTCCTTGGGGACCACGAGTGAGCCACAAATCTGGTGTCTGCTGGCCAGGGAGCGGGCTTGCTTATTCCCTCTTGTTTCCAAGCACTATATAAAATTCAGAAAGGGATCTGAAATGCACTGCAAACTCCCCAGCAATGAGCTTTGCCTTCCTGGGCAGCAGAGCGCTGCAGCTGGGCTGGGCAAGGGGAGCAGGAGGGTCTTCTGGAGAAGGTGAAGGAGAGAGGAGGGAGATGTTGGCAACTAGTGGAAGGCCCCCAGGCCACAGAGGAAGGAGGGGGAGATGGACTTTGACTGTCTCCATCTCCTCTGTCCCTACAGCCCTCCCCAGAGCTGTCTAGGCAAGCCTTTTGCCATCCCACCCTCATGTACCAGGGAGCACTCCAAAACACTCCTGATTCACACCACTGAGAATTCGACCCTGCAAATGCCCTGAAGGTAATTCAGGGATGCTGATGCTAACACTTGGCAAAAGCCAAGACAAATTAAGTGGGTGTAGTTTGTGCACTGCAGTTGCCATATAAACATGAACATGGTCTCCAACCCCTTGAAAACATTAAGAGCAACTGGGAAGCAGAAGCAGGGATAAGGAAGCATCTTCCAGTCTCCAGCCACAGCCAGGGGCTCCCTGTCCCAAGCTGGGCTGTTACACCCTCTGCTGCAACCTCAGCCTGTGCCAGGGAGATGCCAGCCCCAAAGCACAGGGGCAGGAAGGTGGCTTGTATGAAAACACAGCCCCCATCCCACCAGACATCACCACCTTCACCAAGTGGCATAAAACCAGCAACAGAAGTGTTGGCACTTGGTGCCACAGCCATCGCAAATCCCCCGGGGCGAACCCAAGGCATCTCCGCACCAGTTCATCACCCTCTGGGAAGCACCAAAGTCTTAAAGAACCTGTCAGCCATGAGGGACTCGAACTGCATTTCAGCTTTCAGCTTGTCACCATTTCCAAGAGATATTGGGGAAAAAACAAGACGGGGAGATGCCGTAGGAGGAAGAAGATAAATGGTGCCGGGAAGGAGGAGGGAGAAGGAGAGAGACGGGAGACAAAAAGCAGAGGAGGGGGTGAAGCTGCACACTAAGCACAGCAATTAAAGCCACCCTGAGCTCACCCAATTAAACTGACTGGAGAGAGGAGGAATCCCAAAGGATAATTTCCTGGCAAATTGCTCATTTGTCTCTCTCGGTCTCTGGTGCCGGAATGCCTGTGTGTCAGTCAAGCCATGGAGCTGAGCCCTGGAGAGAGGAGGGAGAGATGTTGGTAATTTAGTGGGCAAAAGGCATCTCTTCCTAAAAACCTCCTCCAAAGTGCTATAAATTTGAGTAAACCTTGTCCATAGCTACTACAAAGCAGCAAGAAGAGATGCATCCAGGAGGGATGGGGATGGATGGAGCACCCCGGCACCCCTTGGGCTGCTGGAGAGGTTTTCTGCCTTGCCGCTGCCATCAGGACATTGCTCCTCATCTCTGCCAGTGCTCCCGGGGGGCATTGCCCCTCTGGCTCAGCTCTGGCTCACCCCAACTCAAAAGCTGGGCTTGCTATAACCCATGGAGGGACTTCGTTCCCACCTGTGAAAGAGCAAACGTGCTTATGTGTATGGGAGGGACAGAGGAGATCGCTGCAGGAGGAAAAATGCCGGGCAAACCAAATAGAGAGCTGCCTGTCCCAGCACGGTGAGTGCCAGGCCCATCTTCCTCCTCTCCTTGGCTCATCCATAATTCACAGCCACCTCCAGAGGGCATGGGGGAAGAGCAGGGCCACCACAGCCCCACGGTGCCCACGGCTGGGACCACACTGGGGATGGGGAGGCAAGTCTCAAAGCGGGCAGCCAGCTGGGAAGGGCCATGGGGCTTGAGGGGGTTTCTGCTGAGCTGTGGTGAGAGCCAAGTGTCCAGCTCCCACGGGGCATCTCTGCAAGACACGGGGGTTTGCAGGGGAGACACCAGAGCATCCAGCCTCACTCAGGGGAATAGTCCTGCCCCGCAGTTCAGTCCCTACAAATGCCCACCGCGTTCACCTTTTGCAAGGGTCTAAACGTCAAAAAATCCCCATCTGGTGAGCAAGGGTTGGATGAGGTCCCACTCCTGCATTTGCCACCCGAGGCAGAAGTCGTCCCCTTCCAGGGAGCAGCAGAAAGGCGTCCCAAGGCTCAAACACCACGTGCTGCTGGACATCCCTCTGCACAGAGCTCCTCAGACATCTTCATTCCTCGCACGTGGCCCCGGCCGTTCCTCCCTGTGTCAATAAAGCCGGAGGCAAGCAAGGACCTGGAGATTTACTGCTCTTCAGTGCTGAGGGCCATGCTGGGTGCTTAAACCCCGGAGTTATGGGAATCAGTGGAGTGCTGTAATACCTGGCTAGACACAGATGAGCAGCTGCCGTGACAAATAGTTCTGGCTCAGAAAGTGCCCAGGGAGTCGGAGGAGATGCAGAACCCCAAAGCATCCTTAGACAAAACCCAAACCATGGACTAAAGGGAGGAGGTGGAGCTCAGAGAAGCATCTTCATCTCCCAGAAAACCAAAAATCACCCCTAAACCAGGCAAGACCTTCAAAGCCTTTGAGGGACTTTGTTGCAGGGGGGCTGAGGAGCAGCTCATAAGTTTTAGCTCTCGGATACCTGTGGGATGGGCAGGAGATGGGTTAGACCCTGAGCCTCATGCAGCACATCCAAGCTCCCCCCAGCAGCCCACCCAGTGATGGGGGGAGCCCCATGTGGGCACCGGCCCCCTCCCCATCCCTCCCTCCCCGCAGTGGGTGGACGCCAGCAATCAGCAGGCTCCAGCCACTTTGCCAGCGCCGAGTCCCAGGCAGTCAATCAAAGCATCAGCTTGAAAGTGTTAAAGGCCCGTGTCTGTCTTTATTATAATCACAGCACTACACCTTGTCGCCGCGTGTGCCCTAATGCTGCAATATTTTGCGCATGATTTCACCAGCTGCTGCTGGAGGCATTAGGGAGCTGATGCTCCTTCACTGCTCTGGGTGTTTGCTCGCTTGTTGGCAGTTAAGCCTCTTTTTATACTGACTTTTCTTTATTTGTTCTCCTTTTCCTTTACAGAGCGGTTGCCCCATCCGTGGCCGGTAGAGCCTTAACCAACGCTCAGCCAAAAAAAAGTACACAAAACATCAAACAATCATAGAACCACAGACTCACAGAGTGGTTTGGGCTGGAAGGGACCCTAAAGATCGTCGAGTTCCAACCCCCCTGCCCTGGGCAGGGACACCTCCCACCAGACCAGGTTGCTCAAAGCCCTGTCCAGCCTGCTTTTGAACACTTCCAAGGTCCAAGGCTTGAACCCAGGGCAGGAGAGGCTGGAAGAGGCTTCGCTGCTGTGGGTGTTTGCTTGCTTGTTCACAGCTGGGGGCTTGAGTTAATTTACACAGGCTTCACATGAGGATTCAACCTTGTTGTTGGCATTCACCGTAATCTCTGGCCCAGAAGCAGACTGTGGGTGCCCAGCAGGGAGAGAGCAGCGGGGACTCCATTCCCCCCAGCTCCTCTGCTCTCCCTCCGACCCCAAGAAGTGCACAGGGTACGGCCCAGAGCCCTTCCCATGCTGTGCCCTGCTCATGGGGGAGGAAAAAGCCCTATTCAAGAGCCAGCCCAGCCTGGGTGTCGCCAAAGAGCTCGGGAAATAATACTAAATGTGGCAATGAACCGTGGGAATTTGATTAAAATAGGAGAGCGCTCCACACAGGGCTTTTCTGCCTGACCCTAATACAGAAAGATCTCACAGGCAGCCAGAGCACCCAGGGGTGCAGCACGGCAGGGACATGCTTAGCAAGGCACCTGTTGGCCACGGATGCAATGGTCCTCTGGGTCATCCCAGGATGCCCATCCAAGGATGTGCACAGCCCAACCTCAGGGCACAATGAAACAAAAAGATCTCACCTTTTTTTTACTTTCCATAAATGCTACCACTGTCCTCTGACGAGTCGTTCTCAGAACTGCCCCCACTCCGGCCATCGGGTGCAAAACTGAATATTGCAGGAGATTAATGACCTTAGAAAAATGTAATTACACAACAGGGCTCTGCTCTTAATAACTGCGTATTTTACTTGTCAATGTGCCTTAATTGAAAATGAGTAGGCGATACAAGTTGCAGTGGAGTTGGCTGGCAAGCCTTTAACGCTATATTAATTGTAGTAATTAGCAGTCACTTTATGTTGGAGTCATCTATAAATAAGGGGTCCATTAGTTTAGCAGAGAGTGTGATTTAAAATGCAAATAAAATCCCAACTATACATATAAATCACTTCTTTCCCCCTGCCCCCCAAATTTACAGTCATGAGCAGGCTGTGATGCTGCTCTGGACGAGCTTTGGTGAGTTGCTCACCATCGCAGGAGCAGTCGAGATGATCTCAGCACCCCAAGGAGACCCTGGCAGAAGGGTGTGCCCCCAATACGGTGCTCCTGCAGCTATGGACCTCTGCCAGGCTGCTGGGTGATGGGCAGCACCGAAACCAGCACCCCAGAACTCACCATCCCATGCCTCGGGCTGCCCAAGCTGGTTGGAAAAGGTGCTGGATAAATCCCAGGAGCCACCTGGCGAAGAAGCAGAGCCAAGTGCTCAGTGTCTCTGTCCTGGAGTGCTGGGAATGCCACAGGGACCACCTTTTGGGGAAGAAAAAAACATCCAACAGCTGTAAAGACACAGGTAAAGGGAAGGCAAGCATCGGCCAGATGCACCCAGGCACGCTCCGGTACTCCCAGCCCGTTAATGACATGCTCTACTAATTTGATTATTAGCAAAGGAAGAAGTAGGGAGAGACAAAGAATGAATATTCTTTTTATTAACACAGAATCCCATTAAATTGCAGCCTCTACTACCAGAGACAAAGTAACATGCTAAAATGTTCTTCGCTACCGGCTCCTAAAATCCAGAAAGCAAAGCTATTAAAAATTAAAAAACAAACTCACACACAAAAAATATCTTTTTCATTGCTGACCAGTTCTTGGTTTAAAAGAGATCATTCGTTCCCCCCCGCTGGCACGGCTCCTGCCTGCTGCTGGGGTGCAGATCTACGTCTCCACAGCTAATTCTTGAGCAGAGAAGAAACAACGATCTTGGGGAGAAAAAAATGAGGGGAAAAAAAAAAGAAAAAGGAAAGGAAAGGAAAAGGAGATGAGAGGTCTCTCTCTGCTGCAGAAGCAGCTCCCATTCAGGTGCTGTAAAAAGCCCCAGCATATTCTAATTGAAGATATATTTTTATTACTCTTCACAGAAGATTTCACCCATTCAATAATTTATTTTCCTCAAAAGTGGCTCTATCGCACAGATGAGAGAGGGGAAAGGAGCCACCAGCTCCCTTTCCTCTTCACTGCTCCCCACAGGCCCTGCAGGAGAGGAGAAAGGGTCGGGACCCCTGAGCCCCCCACTCTGCTCACCGTCCCTCCTCCCTAACCCCAGACCCGGGCAAGGGGCTGAGCTCCTGCTGCCCCACCAGCTCTTTTTTGGCTCCTAAGTCACTGGACTGAACAAATATGGACCAAATGTATCCCTTCAGCTCTCCTCCCATGGTCCCTCCCATAACCTCCCCAAAACCCTTCTTCTCTGTGCTATGAGTTGCTCCAACCATGTTTCCCCAGGGAGGAGGAGGAGGAGAAGGAGGAGGAGAGAGAACCCCAGGGCACCCTCACTGCTCCACATGGCACAGCTCTCCAACTGGCACAGCCCATCTGGGAGAGGAAACCTTGAAGTTGGCAAAGAGGAAGAGGAATAACAGTTCTCCATCCACATAATAAAAGGCTTCCCGAGACATAACAGACAGGAAAAGCCCCTCGGTCCCAGCCTTTGCAACGAGCTCCTGCTAATTATGGCTTCAGCTCCCAGCGCGTTCCCTCCTGCCGGCACTGGGGAAGGAGCCCACACGTCGGGGCTCAGCAGCCTGGCTCTGCGCTCTCCTTAGACCACTTCAAACCACAGGTGATCTCCTTAACGTGCGTGGGGTGATGCCACCTACCTCTGGCTTAAGGGAGATCAGAAGCAAAGCCCTCAAGCCGGCAGAGCTGGGCTGGAGGCCTTCAGAGAGCAGAATTCCTTATCAGGATTTCTTTCTAAGTCCAGAGAAAAAAAACACGCAGAGTATTTCTTGAGGTTTACTCACAGAGCAACCAGACACAGAGGAGTGATTTGCCTTCAGATGGTTTCCTCTGTCCCACGCTTCAAGCCGTGTCCACGGGCTCTCTTTGGAGCATTCATAGGAAAGGCCAGAGCGAAGCTGAGTATTTATAGATCCATCACAGTTGCTTTGCCTCTGGCAGCCAGCTGGAATTATCATATGGTGAAGAGGTGGGAGGGAACAATCAATAAAGATGGGTTTTTTTCCCCCCAGATCTTCCCCAGACTTGAAGAGCAACTCAAGGTTCATCAGACACGCTAATACTCAAAGCAGGTGACAGATCTTCTGCTGCCTACTGCCTTCTCTGTAGGCATTTAATGGAGAACCTGGGATTTACATTACTAAAAACACCCTCAGGTGTGAGTCCTTTGAGGGGATGTGGCTTTTCCCAACCCTTCCACAAACGTGTCCTCTCCAAGGCCTGAAGGAAGGGAACCACGGCTCCATGAGTGGCGTGAGCTGTTTTTTGAGTGCTGCCTCTCAACAACATGCTTATCATAAGAGGGACAGGGAAAAAAAAGATAAAATAACATAAAAATAAATACAGAAGCAACTTTGGCATGGAAGGCAAACCAGGATTGATCTTTTGCTTGACTTACTCTGAAAATTGCTTCTCCACTGCCCGTTTATGCACATTAATTGAACGTCTGGCCCGGCTGCGCGTCTGTTTAAGTCCTCAATCAATCCCCTTTCGGATGACTGCTAGATCAATAGGGTGGTAATTTAATAAAGGACATTTTCAGTTGGCTTTTAAAAGCCACTGATGGGACTTAATTCTTTCCTATTTTTTAAGAAGAAAAGGGGCAGTGGGAGAGGAGAACCAGGGCTCAAACCATGATCTGGCGTTTCCTCTCCCACAGCATCCTTTTCAGACAAGGATTGTGGTGAACTTCTCAACTCTCCTTGTTGTTCTTCATCCTTCTTGAGACGTGGTGCAGCTGCCTGTGATCAGCACAACAGCGCTGCTGGGACACTGCCCCTGTCAGAGGTCCCACAGGTTGGCAGCAATTTCTAGGAAGAAAATTTAGGATCGTGCCCTCATGCATCTCCCAGGAGCTGCAGCAGTGAGCTGGAGGGCACCCGGGAGCCAGTCTCACCCTCTCCCTCACCAAAGCAACAGCAGCCCATTTGACAGCACTACTGGGGCACATGAGAGCACCTTCATCTGTCCCCAAACTCCAATCCTGCTCTCAACGTTTGTACGACAAGGATCGCTCCTCCAGCATCTTCAGAGATCCTAGGGCAAGGATTCAAGCCAGCAAACCAAAGTGCTGGGGATGATACATCCATCTCCTGTGGCTTTTCCTGGCTGAAGATGAAGCCAAGTTCAAGGCAACTAACAATCCCTCAGGTTGTCTGTCCCTTGCAAGAGGGCTGTCCAAGTGAAGAGGCACGTCCATGCTGGGTGTTTAATCCCTAGGTTGAAAAACCCGAGACAAAAGAGCTCTACAAAAGGCTCCTTTGGGTTGATGAAGTGTATGTATTACAGCTTCACCCGGCAGGATTTAACATCTTCCTCCCTCCTCCAGCCCCTTTGCTCTTGTGCCACTTGGTTTCTGCCCAGAACTGGTCCCAGTGCCATGGGTGCCTGCCTGGTCTTTGATGCACATAAGCCTCCTGCTCCATTTAATGCCATTCCTGCTTCCCAGCGCCTGCACGGTTCAGTGATGAGAGCAATTCCCCCGCTCTGCAATGTGCCCTCACACCAGCACAGCCAGATTCCCCCTCCCCAGCCTCCATCTCCAGCCTGTCCATGTTTAATTTCCTCTAATCGCTTTCTTCACAGCCATCCTCTCTAAACCCTTTATCTTCCTCCCGGCTGCAATTCCCTCCCTTTGCTGCTTCTCCATTTCCTTTCTGTGATGTGTTGCCCACAGCTATCTGCATTACAGTGGTTTAACCCGTGCTGTGCTGGGAGAAAAGACTATGTCCCTCCCTTCTGCTGGGGTGCCCCTGCCCCAGGAATGTCCCAGGAACACTTTTCCCTGCTACCAACATCCATTCATCCCAGAGGCCATGCCAGAGCCAGTCCTGCCCCATGTGGCTCCTGTCCAGCACCACTCAGTCATTTTTGTCATCAATATGTGGCTTTTAGATCTTGTCCTCGTTAATCTGATTAACGGTTTCCTGGCTTCATGCATCTCTGCCCTACGCTCTGCTCCCTGCATGGCTTTGCTGGACTGTGGTCACAGGGCAGAACTTCCCCTCCAACCCTTAAGCTCAGTTGCCCACATCAGCCATGGGGCTGGTGGGGCGAGGGACAGGGAGACGTGGCTCCCTTCCTCCCCATCCTGCTGGGACGGTCTCCTGGAGGAACTTCCTTGATGTCGATAGCACAGGAAAACCCTTGATTTGATGGCAGGCAGGTGAGCAGCAAGCTATGGTTGCTCCACCAAAACCAACCATGCCATCCAACCATTAGAGGGACTCTTTGTCAGGATTTGTAGTGACAGGACAAGGGGTAATGGTTTTAAATGGGAAGAGGGGAGATTTAGATTAGATATTAGGAAGAAATTCTTCGCTGTGAGGGTGGTGAGATGCTGGAACAGGTTGCCCAGAGAAGCTGTGGCTGCCCCATCCCTGGAGGGGTTCAAGGCCATGTTGGAGGGGGCTTGGAGCTACTTGGTCTGGTGGGAGATGTCCTTGCCCAGGGCAGGGGGGTTGGAACTGGATGCTTTTTAAGGTCCTTTCCAACTCTAACCATTCTGTGATTCTATGATCTGGCTGCAAAACATGCTGTATTTATGTTCTCACAAGCCCTCCCCAGTGTGCAGGGGGCTCACCCAGCACCCGATGGTGTTCCTGCCACAGCCTGGTCCTGGAGGCTGTTCCTCGAGAGAGGCTCCGGCTCCGGAGGAACATCCTCCCTCTGCTCCAGAACAACAACCGCACATCGCGGGAGAGAAAGCGGAGGAGCCCAAACCTATAAATAAAAGATATGAATTAAACATGACTCTTGCGTTTTCAAGGGTCAAATGAGTATTCGGTCACTTAGCAATATCATCTACTCCCACGGAGGGAAAAAAGGAGAATAACAATAAGTGTTTATCATGACTTGCTGTTTATCAAGTGACATTTTGAAGGACCAAATCTCACCCGCGCTGTGAGTGTGGGAGCAAAACTCAGTCCCACGCACAGTTCCTCCCAAACACACAAACCTCCTCCAAAGAAGGCAGGTGACGGCTGTCCCCGTTTTATAGCTGGGTAAAAATTTTTTGCAGAGAAGATACTAGATAGATTAATTTGACATACTTTGGCAGAGCCAAGGAAGGCAGCCCCATCCTCCTGGCTCTCCAGCAGGGAGATAACAAGACCCACACATCTCTGAGGGCAAGAGTGGCTCCTCCTTCACTTAGTCACAAAAGCACCCTGTGATGCCAGTTCCCAAATTTCAGGTGCTCCTCTGAAACATCCTATAAACTCCCTAATTTTTTTTTTCATTCTGCCCAAACAAACCTCAGAGGATGTCGTGGTGCAAGGGCTACTGAGGGAGCTGAAAGGGCCACGAACACCACGTCTCTCGTGACTCCCCAGCACCCATTGCCAGCCCTATCAGGGAGCACAGAAATAAAACGAACGGCGATGGATCAGAGGTGTCAACAGCTTTTCTGCTCCATTGCAGTCGCTACAAATCACAGCCAGATTTTTCATTTCCAGGCTGGTAATAGATGAGAAGGGACCCAAGCCAAGCGCCCGACGCCTGAGACTCTCCCCATCTTGCTGGAACAAAATTGCTTCCCACAGCCCCATCCAAGCTCATCGGTGGAGAATGAAGCCGTAAAAGCCAGAGCCGCACACCCAGCCTCGCCTTCCCGGCGTTTGTATTTCAAGACTCTCTCAAGCAGGAGAAAATCCTTCTCATGATGCTGAAACTTGCCCGGAGTGAGCTGAGTCGAGCACTCCTGAAAACCCACAGCGCTTCCCGCTCCGGTGCCCATCACCATCAGCTACAACTGCACCCGTGATGGGTCCTAATTGGTTTTAACACACCGGCAGGGTTGGATAACAAAGAGAAGCACCTATTTATCTGCTCACAGGGCTGCATTATCCATATGTCACTCCCCGTGTAGCAGAAATTTTATGTAATGTCATATTTCCTTTGGGTTAATTTACTTACATGTGTCAGATTGACTTAATTCCTGGTCTCCTTAATTGGCCCCACTGTTCATACCGGCTCGCATGCCTCTGCTTCTCCGAGGCCTCTGTTGCTCTTGCTGTAGCAGCCTCCACCTCCTTCTCCTTTGCCTGCCAAAAATAACCCAGTGCTGGAGATCTCCTGTGGAAGGTGAGACCACCCCGTGCGTGTGACACATCAGCAGGGACCTGAGATTGAAGCTGCAATTAATAACAGAGGAGGGACGACGAGATGTTCACCCCCAAACACAACCCGCTGCCTTGGGAGTCTGGCACCGGGGGCTGCACAGAAAGGTGTGCTCCAGGCGGTTGGAGTTTTTAAGAGAATAAATACACTGCAAAAGTGGGTATTATCAATAAGCTGCACATCAGACCTGAGCAGGAATTAAGCCTTTGGCCCTGGGAAATCCTTGCCCAGGCATCGCAAATGCCCCCGACCTTCGCAGCCTGCCCAGGAGAGAGCCCCCCAGCACTCCCAGCCCTGACCTGTCTCCACCAGCCCCCGGGTTTCACGACTGGGGCAACTATCAGGAGTCCAGCACTGGCCACACGGTGCAGCACCCCCTCCCCTTCCAGGGTACCAGCCTGGCCACACAGATGTTGTGAGCACAAACCCGCAGGCACACACAGCTTTTCCAGGCTCCCTCCCTAAAGAGACCTTTAGAGCGAGCAGCACTGTCAACAAATGTATTTAAATTACAAAAAAAAAAAAAACACCAAACCAAACCTGATGTGCTTTTAAATTGGAAAATAAATGAATCGCACAGAAGACAGAACAAAAAATTATTACAATCTATGTAGTCTTCCATATTTTCCACCTAAAATTAGGGGGCTGGATGCTCAGCTGGTGTAAATCTCCTTTAAATGGTGTTCATGTTAATGATCTTGCCCTGATTTACACCGCTGGAGAAATTAGATTCCTCTATGCCTGGATCTCTGTGCACATCTGTCCTTTGAGAATCAATAAATAAAACTTGAAAATAATATTCATCCACCATTTATTCTACTTAATTATTTAAACTTCAGATTCTGGAAATAATAAAGGAGTAATAAAGAAGAGATTTACCATCCACCACAATTGCTGGAAGCATCATCCCATGTTATTTCCTCCTTTACTTTTTAATCTCTCTTTTTTTCTTTCTTTTTTTTTTTTCCTTTTTTTTTTTTTGGCTCACCAAATTGAATCAATTTATTAAAGTTGTTGCAAAACTGATTTGCTCTGATCTATTGGTGGTGATGAAGAGAAATGGGCTGCTCTGCTCTCCCGTGTCCCCCAAGTCCCGCTCATTAAGAAGGATAATACTTTGGCACCCGGGGAGCAGTTTGCAGCATGCCTGAATGGTGAAGACTGATTAAAAGCAAGACGTGACTTCGGAGGGTAAATGATACTCCTGATGACAAATTGCAAGAAGGATCCAGCCAAGAGATCCCAGCTCCTAGAAGACAGGCTGCAGAAGACAAATTCCTGCAAAAATCTGACTGAGCTTCCAACTTGGCAAAGTTAGGATGGGCAAAGCCAACTTACTTTAAAATAGAGACTTTCCTTGATCTCCGGCCTCCCTGGAGCAGCTGGACTCGCGACAGGAGGTAAATCACCTTCCCCGCTGCCTGGCAAATGGCTGGAGATGGTCTCTGGAATTTTGGAGCTCTGCACGTGGATAGTCTGGGACAGATACATCCCTCCAGGCTCCATCAGGACCTCACGACCCAGACCAAACTCTGCCTGGAAAACCATGCCATGCTTCAGCTGCTGGAGGATTGATGGACCTGCCGGCAGCAGGAAAAAATTGCCTGGTGTGAGAGGAGCTGAGTTTCTGGGAAACGCAGGGGCTTGGATCAGGGAAGGGTCCTGCCCTGCCTGTGCAGGACCAGGTGAGCAGCCAGGTTGTGGAGCGGGGACAGCCCACAGGGTGCCAGCCCCAATGTGGGACAGCCCACAGGGTGCCAGCCCCAATGTGGGACAGCCCACAGGGTGCCAGCCCCAGCTCCTGGGCCAGCTCCAGCTCCCAGGGCTGTGAGCAGGATCTTTGGGCAGCTGTCTGAAATGAAAACGTCAACAGGCCAGCTGTGACAGGCTCTAGCCCCAAGCACTTTCACAGGCCTGTCGCCTGCCATCTTCTCCCCGTGCCCCGTGGAGACGAGCCGGGCGTCCTTGTCACGCCGTGATATGGCACTCGTGCCCCAAAGCACCGCAGGGGAAGGAGCCATGGAGGGAACAGGATGAGCAGGCTGGCATTGGGGACCCGGGTCCACCACTGCTCCCGCATCCTCGCTAGCGAGCGGGGATGGTTTTCCCTGAGGAGTTGTGAACCTTCAGAGCCCCTGCTGAGATACCTGCAGCATTGTACCCTGCTCACATGGAAATCTTTCCCTGCAAGGGATGGCTCTTGGCCTCCGACAGGACACACATGGCAGGGCTCTGGAAACAGCATTAAAACACTTTAGCCCAGATCAGGGCTATTTAATCCATGGACCCAGATGAGGTTAATTAAGCCTGCCATACGCTCCTCGGGCAGACCAGTTCCCCCAGTGCACTGTGATGAGAGCACAGGTATGTCCCAGGTCCAAGCCACGTGTTTGCAAAGACTCCTTCTGGTCCCACCAAAGCCCTGCCCGGAGCATCGCATCTCCCTGGTGCTGCAGCAAGGTCCTAAGAGACACCAAGAATCCTAAGAGACACCAAGAATCCACCAGGTCTCCTATGATCTGCCAAAACTCCAAGTGGGTTTTGCTGTTGCTTGTCTTGGGGTCACTCTGCTCATCCCTACGGCCACCAGCTTGGCCAGTACATCACCAGTACCGGACCAGCTCGGTCCACACGCCTCCCCCTGCTCCCCGACCGGCATCACACCACCGGCTGCCTCCTCCCTCCCCAGTTTCTATTTCCAGCCGTCTGCGTGCAAAGCCCCGGCTCCTGCCGGCAGCTGCGGTGCCAGATGGGCCAGCAGCTGCACCGCCGCCACCGCCGCGCTGGGCACCCACCCACCGGCAGCCCCACCGCGCTGCCATGCCGAGCCGGCACCGATCCTCTGCAGAGAGCATTGCTGCAGAGGCCAGGGGACTTCGTGACACACAGAGCACATGGATGTGGCTTTTTTCAGGTCTCGGTTGCAAAGGCCAGGTCAGGCTGCAGCTCTGTCCGTGGGGTGGGATGCTCAGAGACCCCCTCCTCAACAGCCGGTGCCACCCTGGCAAGCAGGGGGACACTGCAGCACTCAGAGGCACCTCCTGGTACCTGGTCAGCTGGTACCCACGGCCAAGGTGGGCTCCCACCCCAGGGAGTTGGCAAAACCCCCGGCAGCCCCACAGTCAAAATGATGGACAGACCCACAGACGAAGCCCCACAGCAGCTCCGTTAGCGCAGGCGACTGCCAGCACGTGGGCTCCGGCAGCACCGGCAGCACCGGCACCGCTTCCCTCCTCCTCCACTCCCCGACCCGTTTCCCCGGGATGCTTTTGCCGGGTGCACTGGGAGTGACTTGCACCATATGCCGCGGATCCCGGCGCCCACCAGGTTCTGCCAGCTTTTGAAAAACAGGCAGCGAAGTGTCAGGACCGGCGTGTTATACATGAAATGCTGCGAGAGCAGAAAGAGGACAAAGCTGCCACGCGCCGTCCGTCAGCCTGCCCGTGGCACTGCTCGCCGGGATGCTCAGCCAGGGGGGATACAGGAGAGAGACCGGCTCTCGGATGCCTTGCAAAGGGGAAAAGCACCCATTCCTGCCCCTCCTGACCTCATCATGGCCCTCCCGGTGCTCAGCACCATCCTGCCTCCGTGGGAAAACCAGTGAAACCCCTTCCAGCAGCAAAGGCAGATGTAATACCCTGGGGGGCTGCATTTCCCAGACCAGAAAGGCAGAGTTTGGAGTCCTGGTCTTGGTGCATCGGAGATAGTAGCTGGAAGGGGAAGCTGAGACTGGGCTTTTCGGGCACAGCACTTGCTGCCAGGCAGATGGCGGGGCTTTCTGAGACCATAAATCCCACTCAAGGTTCATTTTTGCTGTGCTGAAAGAACGGGCACAAGCACCACATCCCTATTTTGGAAAGAGTTCCACCAAATATTAGGCAAATGCACAGTTCGAAAGAGCAGCAGGGGCATTCCCAGGTAACAGGTCCAAGCTAAAAACAGTGAACAAAAAACATTTGTAAAATCACAGACTCCAATTTCCAAGTCTCCAGCAACGAAGTTAAAACAAACAAGCCACAGCCCAGCCAAGGGTGCGCCAGGGCCAGGGACTCCCAGGCCACCACCTTCTTTACAAGGTCACTGCAAGGTTGCCTTTCCTCTCCCCAGAGCCACAGAAATAAATAATAAAAGTGAAAAAGATGGGAAATCATTCACCATGGAGATTTTGAGAGCCAGCAATTAATAAATAAAAATAAGTATTGCTAATACTGGTCTTTTATACAGCACTTTAAATTGCAAATTACTCTTGAAGCGTGTATTATTAATTAAATCATTTGCATCCACTATGGCCCTAATATATAATTATTTATCCTGATAAATAATTTGCGGAGAACTATAAGGCTGCACTAGACTTGAAATAAGATCTTTTCAACAACTGGACCCAGCCTGCTTTCTGCAGAGCCTCGTCTCTATTTATAACCACTCAGTCCCCCCAAAGGCGGGTGACTGTCCCCAGGTACGTGGGGACCTTGGCAACGTTCACAATGATGGGAACTCCTGTAGGAGGGTTTGGTTTGTTTCTGCATTTTGGGCTCAGGGAGCTGCTGGTGGCCCTGGGACCGGCTGTGCAGGAAGGAAAAGTAATTGCCATATCAAGCCCAGCTACCAAAACCCCTGCAGCAGCGGCTGCTCTGGCAGGGAAAGGCACCTGAATCCTTTCAGAAGATGCTTTTGCAACCACTTCTCCCTCTGCCAGCGCTGCCCTGAGCGATGAGCCTGGTTTACAGCTCAGAGCATCTGATCTCTGGCTTCTGTGAACACAAACAACAATTTTCCATCCCACACGCCTTTCACAAAAATGCCTTGTTTTCAGAGGTGCCAAGGCCTGGAGGCGGTTTGAGGGTTGGGTGACAGTGGCGAGCTCACGACCAGATGGATGTTCCAAGTCCCACTAGAGGCCTCAAATCCACATCTGTCACCCCTGGACCCTGCAAGATTATAAACCATCGGAGGAAGGATGCTGTCCTGGCTCCCTGCTGGAGGCTCGGGTGGGCTCTGCGGTCCCCTTGGGCTCCTTGGGGCTGCTGCCAGACCTTGGACAGACCCAGGGCAAAGAGAAGTGATATTTAACTGTCTGAAACCAAGGGCAGACCTCAGGTGGGGGAAAGAGACAAAAAGAAGAAGGAATCCTCCTACACAAATTACCGTAGGCTCAGAGATGAGCCTCCATCCCAGTGCCCTGCATCCCGCGCCGGGGGCTCCGGCCGGGATGCAATCCCTCCTCCAAAGTGGAGGACCAGGCAGCCCTCCCTCCGGGAGATGCCGGCTCACGTTTCGCTCTGGAAAATGAATCCTTTCAGCAGATCCATCCCCTCCGCAGAGGTTAATTTATTAGCAGGGGAGGGAGGAGCCCCGTTGTTTTAATGAAACGTTTTGGCTGGGTGCACAGAAAATGTATTCACCTAATAGACCTATTATTCCTCCTGTATAGCAGACCGACTTCCCCATTGTGTTTTATCCTTTACTGCATTAGAAATTTAGTCTTTTATTCTGCCTTCAAAGCAGAGGCTGCCAGGCAAATGAACGTGCGGGCAGGTTTCAATGGATACAAAGCACAAGGCATCCCCGTGTGCCACTGGCAGCTCTGCCAGGCAGCCCGGGGAGGCACGAGGGATGCGTTCACCACAAACCTCTGCTCCTTTTCCCTACGCTCTTTCCCCAAAAAGCCATCTTGGCAGCCTCCCCCCTAATATACCCATCCCTGGGGCGGCTCCACGTGACAGCTGCAGTTAATACTTTCCTGCCACAAGATGTTCCAGCGTATCTGTCCCTTTGGTGTGTAAATTATAATTATTTTCGGTGCAAGGGGAAGGGAAATGAAGTTAGCTCTATTTTCTGGCTTGGAGGGTCTGGCTGAAAAATCACGCTACGCTTTCACAGCTGTCTCTCATCCATTAGATTTATCTATTTTAAAGCTGTCCTCACCAGAAGGGATCGCTCGAGGGGGGATTTCCTCTGCCTCCTGGCCCAGTTTGCTGGATGGGGAGTCAGGATTCCGGTCTGGGAGGCTGATGAAGAGGATGGCCATGAGCAAGGCTCCTTACCTCCGCTTCCCCACCTGCAGAATGGGGTGACCGACCCAAATCCCAGCGGAGAGGCGGCGTGGGGTGAATGCAGACAGGGCAGGGAGGCGAGTGCTGCAAGAAATAGTGTCTCCAGACCTTTGGAAAGCTGTAGAAAAGAAGACAGAAAGAAAAAGGGGAGAGTGTTCAGCATCTACTCTTGCTTTTATAGTACCACTGCAGCCACCTCCCAGCAACGATACCAGGCTTAAATCAACACGTGCTTGCAAAAAGTCTGTTGGCATGATTGCTCAGCACCAGGTATCACTGAATATCTGTTCTGGACATTAGAAATACAGATCTGATTAGACCTTCTTTTCCCTCAGCTCTAAACCATAAGAAACCTCCGCTGCCAATCAATAGGTTTTTAACTCCCTCCGCCTAGGGAAGCGAGAAAACCAACACACAAAAAGCAAAAAACAAGCCCACAACTAACAGATTAATCCTGTCAAGAGAGGGGGGAAAAAGCCACCTAACAGAATCACAGAGCGAAAAGTTACAAACTAGCAATAGGTGACAAGTAATTATAGAACAGGAAAATGTAGAGGGAACTCATTTGGGTGAGCAGAGACTGATTAACAGCCGCAACATTTATTTTCTTTATTTATGGCCTGGCATCGCAGAAAATTGATACGAAACACCCCATATACTACACGGCTGGTGACATGTTCAGCAAATGAAGAGTCTGGGAAGAAATCAACCTGAATTATACCCACTGTTACTCAACCTCCCCTTCGCTCCTCTCCCATCCTTTATGGAACGGAGCGGCGGTGGCACAGCACCCCTGCGGCATCTCGGCATCTCCCGGCTCAGCAGGAACAGCCAGGTCACATCTTCGTGGCCATCACCTCCTGGAGAGAGACCGTGTTGTCGGCAGCAATGTGTCACCCCCGTCCAGGTCACGTTATAAGAGATATCTGCTCTCAGCTCAGCGGCTGCACTGCCTAATCCTCCCCTGAACCCATCTCCCTGGAGGGTGCATGGCTCACTCTGTGGTGTGGAAGTTAATTGGGGTGGGATTTAGCCCACAACCTTCCCTACTGAACACCCTGGCATCTGACAGAGGTGCTTGAATAGGAAGCAATCCCCTTTCTCCCTTGGCTTTCACCTCATTGAAAAGCATTAAACATTAAAATTAACGCTTGAGCTTTTTGCCCTTCAATGAATGAATAGCAGCAGCTCCAGCTCCCTCTTCACAGGCACGTTTTGCTCCGAAGGGCAGAGGGTGAAGGTGCTGTAGCCCACCTTCATGGTACCGGGGGCTGGAGCATCCAGGGGGGCAGGACAAAGCCCACACCCCATCGCTCTCTCCCTCTCCAAGCACTTGAATCCACCTCCTACAAGGAGACCCATCCCCATTCCCGAGATAAAAGAAGGACCATGAAAGGCTCCCCGTCCCCTAAATCAGCTGTGGTTAAAAGGCTGTTCTCACAAGCAGCTTTCCCCAGGGATGAAAGGCAGCACTGGCTTTGATGGAAACCTCACAGCCTGGAAACAAAAGCGCCTACAAGCAAAGGGCCCCGAGCAGAATGCTCTCCTGGAGGTGCAGGGGGGGCTCTGGGCATCCCTAGGTGATGGAGAAGGGGGAGATTGCTGCTGGTGGGCTCAAGAGGTAGAACAGGCAGCACTAACTTCAGCTCCATCACCTCGAGACCCCGCAAAACAGGCCACCAGCGCAATGGTTTTTGCATCAGAAAACAGCTTTTTACAACAACTTTCTCAACAGCAGTAAAAGTTCATTACATTTGGAGGGGAGAAGCTTTCCAGCAGGCTCAGAACAGAACATCTCCTCCTTGTTTGCCTTCAGAAGTGCCATCTCTTCTCAAGATCCTGTGTTTAGTGCTGGAGCGTGAAAGGTTTTAGTACAAAAAGGAGTTGAAAGGAGAAAAGCTTCAAATTTGTTAAGAACAGAATACTCCAGTTCATCCAGAACAGGTTTAAAAATTCATTATTTCTTTACATTCTCTGCACTACAAATGTTTCCCTCTGCTCCTGCTTCGCAGTTTCATCCAGGTTTGGGCATGTCTGCACCAACCCTGCTTCTGCTTAGGGTGCAAATAGGGTCATCCCCTCCCCATGCCAAGGCAAATCCCCTCCTCTCCCTTGTGCTACCTCCACTCTGCCTGCTCCTGCCCGGGCTGCTCAGATGCTGTCGGTACCACGGAGGACTCCAGGATGCTCCAGCAGACTGAAATACATCGGTGAGGGTCAGCAGGCATCACCTGTGAGCAAAAAAAAAAGTGACATTATTACCCCCCAGTTTCAGCCGGGTGAGTAAAAGCCTCCTCTAACCTTCCCCCTGAGTTAGGTGAAGCTCAGAGCGCCCCTTTAAGAGGGATGCTCAGTTATGAAACAAGGTTGATTTAAATGCAAATTACTGAAAAAATACAACTTTCTTTATTAAAATGCAAATTGCACTTCAAGCCTCCTGCACGTCTCCCCGGCTGCTCCACGGCCGCTCCAACCGAAGCCCCGGGACTCCCGGGCCCTGCCACCGCCCCGGCGTTTCGGTGACAGCCGAGGGGATGATGTGCCATCGCTGGGCCGTTCTGGAGGAGCCGAGCAGCCCCGGTGACGGTGGCAGAGAGGAAAGAGCCACTTTCAGTGCACGGCACGGTTCCCAGCCCGGCTGCCTCCCCCCCGAGCTCCGTGTTGTGAAAGGTGTCAGTCTGCCACAGCCTCACTCGCGAAGAAGACGTGGAGATCGGGTGTCCCAGAACTGCTATTTTGAAGTGAATAATTATTGTTTTCACATTTCCTGAGATCTTTTCAGATAATTTGTTCCTACAGGAGCAGAAAAGGGGGGAGGGAGGGGGGAAAGGTGACCAGGATAAATGGCAGCAAACACAGAGACACCCACGTAGAATCACAGAATGGTTAGAGTTGGAAGGGACCTTAAAGACTATTGAGTCCCCCAACACCTCCCACCAGACCAGGTTGCTCCAAGCCCCCTCCAACCTGCCCTTGAACCCCTCCAGGGATGGGGCAGCCACAGCTTCTCTGGGCAACCTGGGCCAGGCTCTCACCACCCTCACACCGAAGAACTTCTTTCTGGTATCTAATCTCAATCTCCCCTCTTCCCGTTTAAAACCGTTACCCCTTGTCCTGTCACTGCACTCCCTGACCAAGAGTCCCTCTCCAGCTCTCCTGTAGCCCCTTCAGATATTGGAAGGCTGCTATAAGGTGTCCCCAGAGCCTTCTCTTCTCCAGGCTGAACAATCCCAGCTCTCTCAGCCTGTCTCCACAGGAGAGGTGCTCCAGCCCTCGGATCATCTTCATGGCCCTCCACATCTCATAGCGGGGTTAGGTCTGGGGCCAACAACACCCTTGGGACCAGGACCTTGGGTTTGGTTCACAACTGCTGTATCACAGAGCCACTGGGCTCACAAATCACCCCTGGAAGAAGCCCGTAGACCTGAAGGGCTCACCCTGCTCAGGTCAGCAAAGGTGTGGGGAGAGGAGGGGGAAACACAGGCACAGTGAGGGTCTCCAGCCTGACTGACACTGGATTCCAGTGATGCACAAGCA
>JAHREE010000284.1:156437-204694 GCA_033628505.1 Tringa tobata
GGTGAGGACAGGCTGAGGGAGTTGGGGGGGTTCAGCCTGGAGAAGAAAAGGCTCCAGGGAGACCTTAGAGCCCCTTCCAGTCCCTCAAGGGGCTCCAGGAAAGCCGGGGAGGGACTCTGGATCAGGGAGGGGAGCCCTAGGAGGAGGGGGAAGGGTTTGACCCTGAAAGAGGGGAGATTGAGATGAGATGTGGGGAAGAACTTGTTTGGTGTGAGGGTGGTGAGAGCCTGGCCCAGGTTGCCCAGAGAAGCTGTGGCTGCCCCATCCCTGGAGGGGTTCAAGGGCAGGTTGGATGGGGCTTGGAGCAACCTGGTGTGGTGGGAGGTGTCCCTGCCCAGGGCAGGGGGTGGCACTGGGGGGGCTTTAAGGTCCCTTCCAGCCCAAATCAGTCTATGATGGGGATGGAGCCATCTCAGCTGCTGCACAGACAGGGTCCAACAAGCCCATGCGTCCAAGGCAGCCTGTCCACTCCCAGTAACATAGACTGGATATCCCCTCTCCGCCTACACGTCCCTCAAGCCCACCAGACACATGGACAGAGCAGCCCCTGGACCCAACCGAGGGGCTGAACACAGACACCTGGGGGCGGCGAAAGGGGAAGAGGAGGAGGACAAATGGCAAAACTAAAGGAGAAAGCAGCAGAGGGAGGCACGGAGGAAACCCCAGGGGAAAGGCTGGAATAGGGGGTGGAGAGGAGGCGGCTGGCAGGAGGAGAGCGTGCCGGAGAGGGAGGATGGCAGAGGAGAGCGCGGGAGGCGCGGAGACGGCAGGCAGTGTTTATTAATTTTCTGCTTGGCTGCATTTGGTGCCATAGCTCCGAGATCATGGAGCCGCTCCACACTCTATTAAATAATTCAATCTGCGAAGAATCCAAGTGTGTAAGCGAACACTCTTATGCATCTTAAAATTTAATTGCAGAGCTAAACAAGATTAAGTGCAAGGAAGACATAAAAGATATGAAAATAGATGCTGCGGCTTTTGTTTCTCCCGCTGCCCGAGCCCTGCACAGGAACCTTTCCCCATTTTTCACACTACACCGCTAAAGAGCCTGAGCCTCTTTTCATCTGTTCCCCCCTCCTCTTGTTCTATTTACAGCTGTGTTTGCAAGCAGCAGGCTTGCAAATCACTTAATATCCATTAAAGCAGCTCCATTCACCCTGCTAGGCTCCTGCTCCGGCAGCCTTTCCCTTATAAATCCTCATGTTCAAGGGTTTAGGGAATCAGCCGTGAGCACTTGGTCCAGCAGCCCCCTTTGCCCGGCTGGAGCCCAGTGCCACCCTCTGCCCAGGCTGGTGATTGCTTCCTCGGTCCTGTAAATGCTCTCTTCTCCCTTTATCCTCCCATTTCCCCAGCACCCACAAACCAGCAGCTCTGGTGGGTAAATCCTGGCTACCTGCCTCTTCCCATGCAGATTTGGCCTGAAGGCGATGGGGTCAAGAGCATCCCCACACCAGCACCATGCTGGAGCAGCCCGTGCCCTTTGCCACCACCCAGCAGTGTGGCGTTGGCAGGGCCACGTGAAACCAGGATGGTGTGAAACCTCAGACAAGCCACGAGGGACTCGGCTTTCATTCGGGAAGAGGTGGTGAACCTGTCTCTTGGGACTGGGGAACAAAGGAGAAGCCATTGCTCAAAGAGGCTCAAAACCAGAGCTCCCAAACCCAAGCAGAAGGGCTCGTTAGTTCATTCCCAAACCAGCCTCACGCCCGAGTTGTCAGTGACTAAGAGCAGCCTCTGAGGTTCAAAGTCCAGATGTGAGCACTAGAGATTTGCTCAAAACATCTGCAACTGCACAAAACACCTGCTCCTGCCCCAAAAGTGACATGCCAGACTCGGAGCTTGCCCGGCAGCCCCGGCAGCTGGCCCAGCAAAGCTCTCACCTGCTTTCAGAGCAGCTCCCGTGGGGCTGAATCCCAGGAGCATCACTCAGTTCTCAGCCACCGACCCACAAAGCCCCCAGGAGCGGGGATTTTGGGGTGCAGACACAACCCTGGTGGGCACACAGGGCTGAGCATCTCCTTGCTTGCATGGGGTCTGCATCTCCCAGCCCTGCTCCTCTGTTTGGTCACACTTGCAAGGGCACGGCGGGGGAAGCAGAGCTGAGCATCATCTGGGAGGGCAGAGAGGGAAGTGGGAAGTGGGAAATACAGGAGAATAACAAGGGAATAACGGGGGAGAGGAGAGCTGCCTTTGTGCTCCCGTGGCTCAACAAGAACAGCCTTGTCCCTGCTCACCAAGTGGTGCCACCCATCAGCCTGCGACACGGGAGAGCATCTTTCCATCATTCAGCACTTCTGTGGAGAAGAGAATAAAACCCAAGTGGGGTTGGAGGAGCTGGTGTGGTGACACGCAGCAGAAGGAAGGAAAATTTCACTCCACTTCACAGGCAGGGAATCTGAGACTCATCAAGGTCAAAAAAAATCACACCCATGAGGGTCAGAGGAGAAAGTGGAGAGTCTACAGGCTCCAAACTGCAGGATTTCCCCAGTGTTTCACCCAAAAGCTTCCCACCATCCCTGGGCAGCAGCCAGAGCTCTCCCTGAGGAACAGGGACTCTCTGGGGGCTCGGGGGGATGCTCTTCCCTTCACCAGGCAACAAGAGACCAGCACGGATGCGAGTCTGGGGGCAATCAGTATTTCCAAACTTCTCTGCTCGCTCTTAGAGCTGTCATGAATAAAAGAGCTCTGCGCAAGGGGGAAAAGGAGCATCTGAAAGACTTTCCATGTTGAAGTCAGGAGGGGAAAGCGCAGGGCTTTTACCTGTCACGCTGGGCTCCAACACCTCCTTTGACAGCAAGACCCTGCTCTGATCCTCCTTCTGTGGCTCATCCCACTTCAGGGCTGAAAGCCCGGTTCCCCCTTCACCTGCACTGGGATTCTCCCTAACCCAGTAAGCTCAGCACCAGTAGTCAGCTGGGATCAGCACTCGGTGCTGCAGGAAATACTCAGCTTTAAGCAGGTGTTTACAATGTCAGCAGCATCACCCCGTGGAGTTATAGCCATGTGCGGTGGGAATCATCGCGTGTCATTTATTTCACACCGGCGCGCACGGAAGCCGTACGAAATGTCACCACAAAAAAAAAAAATAAAAAAAAATAGTCACACGAAGTTGGTGCATTTTCCTATCTTCGCTGAAAGATCAATCAAAACGCTGACTCCTCGCAGGAAAAGCGAGCTCAAACGCCTCCTGCAAGCCTGCCTTCACCCAAACAAGGCGTCACTGGAATTTCATCTCTGTTATTACACACAAGCCCGCAAATGTATTAATATAATTTCTTGCAAAGGGCAGGAAGTAAAAAATAAGGTTACTTTATCTTCATTTGTTTTGCTGCTGGGCTTTTTGTTGTTGATGGCTGCTGTTACACGGGCTGTTGGGGATGCAAACTGCCACAAAACCAGGCAAACTTTTCACTGCTTGGAATCTCATCAAAAGCCTCCTGCTCCACAGAAGAGACGGGGGGGGACACATTTGCTGGGCTGGGGGGGCGAGCAGCAGAGCAGCCAAGAAGGCAAGTAAATAAGCAAAATAATTAAGCTTGCTGCACAAGCCCATTGCCAAGGCAGGTCGATAGTGTCAAAGGAGCCAAGAGGGCTGGTGAGCCACGGATGTCCCCCTCCCCAAAGTAATTCAGAGGTGGCACATGATTTCTCGGGCCCATCCAATGCCCCACACAGACATCCCCACGTTCCCCCCTCACCCCCCGGTGACAGATTGGTGTTATAACATTTACAGTGATTGACGGATGGCATAGCAACAAGTGAATTAAACAGGCGCTCGCTCTGACATGAGTGGCGGTAAATGTCATAAAAGATCAACTATTATATTCTGAACATGGCTCTCCTACCGCTGAGCGAAACCGATGCAGGTGATTTACTGGAAATGAAGCCTGCAGAGAGCCCGCAGAGGAGAAGGGCAAGTTTGGAGCAAGTTTCAGAGCCTCGCCAGGAGCCGCAGCGTTGGCATCCGTGGGTTTGTATCTATCAGGTACGGGTCCGAGATCACCCCCCAGACAGCAGCTCCCCCAGAGCAGAGGATGCTCTCATCCCCCCTGCCCCAAACAGCAGAGAGACCCTGCACAGGCACTTCTCAGCTCATTTTGTGCCAGGGTCCTGTGTTTCCTCCCTTCCCTGCATCACGAGCATCAGACTGGAAGGGGATGAGGCAGTGCAGGTGTGACACTCATCCGCTGGCTGTTTCCAGACTGCAATCCAAGACATCCCAATACAACCAGCCTCCCGGGACCTGCTTGCCTTGTACAATGTCAGGAGCCAGCTAAAAACTTACTGCATTTCGCTCAGCATCCCCAAACAACCCAATCCATGTGCCTCTTCCCTGCTCCCCCACCCTCCCTGCACAAAACACTCCACTCCTTCAAGACAATCCCCTGCCTCCAAAAAAAAAAAAAAAAAAAACCACAATATTCCAAAGACACCTGCACTAAAAATAATGTTATTTTGCAGTAGTGCCACTTTAAATCTTGAGCAATTGAAAAACCAATTTGCACTTAGAAACATTCAATTTGTTTGCAGGTGTTTTCCCCTTAAGTCGCGCCGGGTAATTGGGGCTGGCAGAGCGCGCAGGGGAGCCCCAGACAGATGCCACAAACCTCAGCACAGACTGAGCCGGGGACGGTTTGGAAGACGTGACAGGAGTCACAGGGCCAAAAACAGAGCTTCTGCATCAGGGAAATTAATTTGTCACATCAAACAAACGGGATGAGATACGGGCTGGGCTGAACCACCTCCCAGGGGCTCACGTGTGTGTATCCAAACCTGCCCCAGAATGGAGGGGAGACCCTGGCCCTGGGGGCAAGGAGGACAGTGAGGGATGCGGAGGACATTCAGCTCTTCATCCACCTGAGAGACCAGGGGGTGAGAAAATTTAGAGGGGAGAGCTGCCCCGGGTGAGAAATGGAAAAGGGGCTCACAGCAGGGCTGTCCCGAAGCAGAGCATGCAGGATTAATGAATCAATGGGTATTTTAATTAACGGTTCATCAGTCACTAGAAAGTCCCACGTGCCTAATGGCATGAATTTGAGCTAGAGGGGACAAGAACTCCCCAGGAACCTCAGCTCTTTGCAGTAAGAGCTCAAATCAGTTATTCCCAAAGAATTCCACAAGAAAACTCAGTGCAAATTTCCACTTGTTTTGTTCAAGAATTTTCTGATTTTGGTTTTTCTCCCACCCAGCCTCAATAACACGAATCACCCCCAGCTCCCCCTGTTTTCAAAGGCAGATCATAGAGCACACATGGAGGGAAGTGTTGCCCAAAGCAGAGCAGCTCCATCCCACGCAGCTTCAGCAAGAACCCACACAAGGACCCGAAATCACCGCTCTGTCTGCCCCCTCCCGTTGCTCAATCTCAGGCCAGACAGGACAACCTGGATCACGTCCCACTGCTTGTGCCACACTCACTGAGCCCTCTGCGTTTCACAGAACCACAGAATGATATAGGGTTGGAAGGGACCTCTGGAGATCATCCAGTCCCACCCCCTGCCAGAGCAGGTCCACCCAGAGCAGGTCGCACAGGAACGTGTCCAGGTGGGTTTCAATGTCTCCAGAGATGGAGACTCCACCACCTCCCTGGGCAGCCTGTTCCAGGCCACCCTCAAGGTAAAGAAGCTCCTCCTCATGTTTAGATGGAACTTCTTATGTTCAAGTTTGTGCCCGTTTCCTCTTGTCCTGTCCCTGGGCACCACTGAAAAAGACTGGCCCCATCCTCCTGACACCCACCCTTTAAGTGTTTATAAGCATTGATCAGATGCCCTCTCAGCCCTCTCTTCTCTAGACTAAAAAGGCCTAAGTCCCTCAGCCTTTCCTCCTAAGAAAGATGCTCCAGGCCCTTCATCATCTTTGTAGCCCTTTGTTTGCCATGGGATGGAGCTCAGCCAGCAGACACCTGCTTCTCCTATCAAAAGCTATTTGCTGTCGACACAAGGTGGTGTGTCTGGGTCTGGACCCGTGGATCTGGGAGATGCTCTTGTGCTCAACGAGGGTCATGCAGATTCCACGGGCAGCTCCTGACTGCTGATACGGGATGGAGATGCTGAGACAACGCCTGCCCACAAGATTTCCTCTCCCCAGCAGGAAGAGAGAGTGACTCACCCCAAACCCAACTCATACATCAATTTAATCATTCTCCCTGACACCCAACGCCCCAGTCCCTCACCTTCCAGCCAACTGCTTTAAGGTGTGCAGCTATTGATCCTCCGGATGCCCGTGTGATTGGAGTCTAAAATCTAATGCCTGCGAAGTCCAGCCGAGCCCAAACCTCTCAAATCATGTTGACACGTTTAGGAGGTGCCGGGCGCTTCATCCTTCCCGGTCCGATATGTAATTATGTACGTGTCACCATGATGTAGGTGTTTGGCAGGGCAATAAAACCTCAGGGGCCCTGACAGCCGGCCGCTGCCGTTCTACGCTGCCCGCGAGAGCGTTTGCTGCCAATTTCTTTCTGTAGTTAGACTGGAGGAAATAGAGCTCAATAAAGCAGCGTGTGGATCACAGCGGAAAGTTTGTCTTGAAAAACAGGTGGAGGAGATGTCAGAGGGCTGCTGTCACCCCAGGGCCCGCGTGGTTTCAGCATTATTCACTTTCTCTCCTTCCTGCTGGAAGGTTACAGGGGGGATGTTCATGGGTACGAGCTGGTCAGGACAGCAGGATCTAACCCTGCACCTTCCCTTTCTCTGCTTCAGAGAACATCAGCCTGATCCCACCAGGCCCTGCTGGCATCCAGAGAGCACCATCCCCTCCCTCCACACGTGGGGATGGGGACAGGTCCTGGAACGTGCTAGGAACACGGTGCTTCCCAGCTTGTGTCTCTCCATGGGCTCCAGGGCAGCCCAGGCACTGCAGGGTCACAGTGTGATGCCCTTTACTGCCTGTCACAGCCCATCAGGCTGGGAGGGCATCGACGGTGGCTGGGCTTTAGCATGGCACAGCCAGATCCACACCAGCCCTCTGGCCAGCAGCCTGGCACTGGGCTGCAGCAGCAGCCACCATAGCAAATTCCCTCGCATATTCCCTAATCCCTTCAAAGCCCTGGGAGGCTTTGGTGCTGCTTGGGAAGTTCCCTGCCAGTCGGTGCTGGGAGCGGGGTGGTGGGAGGCAGCAGAGCTGCTCTCCTTGCTGATATTCCCCCAAAGAGCACAAACAGCTCCCAGCAGCTCGATTCATCCCATCAGGGTTCAGGAAGCATAATTTTTCTTCACTAATATATCTTTTGCTTGATGAGCTGTCGATGGCAGGAGGATTTAATCTCCCATACCCTTGCTCTCTCCCAAATCCACTAAGGTGAAGGCACTTTATTACAGAACCACTCAGCTGTCCGTTCCTATCGATCATGCCTTGGCATGGGTGACCTTGGATCGATAGGCTGCCCATTATTTAGTGCCTGTTCGCCCACATGAAATGCCAGCGGGGCAGGCACCGGGCTGCCTGCACCCAGAGGAGCCCAGCACGGCTCCATCCCCAGAGCTCACAGGCATCAGCGGTCTCTAACACAACTCAGGGTTTGCCAACCGGGTCCAATCGGTCTCTTTTTCAAGTGGATTCAGGCCTTGGGTTTGATGTTTCCCAGTTTAAATGCCCATGTCCATGCCCTGCTCCCGGGGTCCAGCCCAAGCAGCATCACTCTGTTGTGGTACAGACCCATCCCTGGCTCTGCCCACAGCCCCTGGGCAATCTCCCACCCACAGCTTTGCTTCCCCTACCCAAAGACCCCCATCAGGAAGAGGGCAACAACAACAAACTCAGTGATGGGCTGCTCCTCAGCCCAAGAACACGGGCGATTCCCCCTACTTTGCTCTCAAGCCCAAACCCCTCTCTCTCTAACCACCTGCTGATTCATCCGCCTCCAAGAGGTGGCCCCTCCAACCAGCTACTGTCTTACTTTTTAATCAAATCCTTTGCTTCCCTTTCCCCTTTGGAGCCAGAGCCATTTTTCTATTACATCCTGATTGATCAAGCCTTCGCGAGCAGGCTGTCAGCGCCTTCTTGATACTTCATTTCCAATCCCCGCACAGCAGGTTGCTGGGCTGAGCCCACTCACTCCAGCAGCAGCAAACAGATACATAAATGCAGGCAATTAAGGAGAGAAGGCAGGGGGAAAATTGATCCTACTTTTTATTTTATGCCCCTAGCTCCAAACCCCCTATCAAAGAAAGGGGCGCAGCCAGCGTTAACCCCGAGACACAGGAGCAGAGGAGGAGGAGGACACAGAGGTGAGCCCATGATGTTGCTCGGTGCCAGGAGAAAGACACTCCATCCTTGTGCTGCGTGAAAAAGTAGGAGAACAGGAAAGTCTCCAGGGCTTCAGCATACCTTGTGCTAATGAGTTGTTTTCCACTGCAAGAAAGAAGAACAAGCCCAGATCCTGCTAAACAAGAGCTGTGGCTACACCAGGCCAAAGAGCAGCCGCCCCTGAGGAGAACGCCGACAAGATGGTAAAAACATGAAATTAAACCCTCCTTTCCCTTCCTCCCCGCTGCTTGACAAATTAAATTATACTGGTTGGTGCACACACAGCTAGAGCTGGGGTGCTTCCCCTCCAGTGGCCCAGGAAGACTGGTATCTGTGTGCTGGGATGGGGTGCCCCAGGAGAAGTGATGGGGTGTTTCATGCTGGCTCTGGGTGCAGGCAGACTGGAGATGGGTTTGCTCCCCCCACATGCACCCCCCACAGTCCTGGGATGGGAGCTGTTTGTACTGCAGCAGCTCAGGGAAAAGCTCAGATAATCAACCCCAAAAGCAGCTCCAGAGCTCCCTCCTGCCCGTCTCCCGAGAGCAGTGAGCAAAACAGCCTTGGGAGAGCGAGGGGAGAGGAGAAAAATGTGTGTTTTCTGCACTCCTCTTTCCGGTTCTTTTCAATTATCCTCTGCTAAGCTGCTGTGGCGCTGGCACTCAGCAGGGCTCCATGCCCTGGCACACAGCAGACCTGGGAGGGCGAGTTGTGCCCGTGCTCTGCGGGTCAGACCCAAGACACAAGCCCCCCCGCCCCAGCGATGCAAAAACCCCCGTATCAGGCTAAGGCAGAGGCCGGACAAATCCCTCCTCATTGCTCTGTAATCAAGTCCCGTCCTTTCTCCGAGCCCAAGGCAGGGACACGCTGGATCAGGCCACACGCTCCCCCCAAGCCCACCCTTTCCCGGCTGCTGGGGGGCAGCTCAGTGCTCCCAGGGCTGCTCTGGCTTCTGTATCACCCGCTGCCCGCTGGCAAAGAGCTGCCTTATCTGTGCAGGCGAGGGAGAGCAAGGCTGCCCTGCCTATCAGCGATCGGGCGGATTACCAGGAGCTTATCAGTTTATTAGGGGACAAAAGACACTTAGCAGAAGGGTTCTGAGACAGTGCGAACGGCTGATAAGAAACAGCCCCGGCTTCTTAGACACGCCACGTCTGGCACATCACAGGCTGCGGGACCCTGGTACAAAATAAGTAAGTGCACTGAGCGCTTTGGGCAAGCGATAGCGCTCATGAAAGTCTAACAGAGCTGCCTTGATGTACACGGGGGGGGACCAGCTCCCTCACAGCTCGCCCCTCCAGCTGTGGGACTGGGCTCTCCAAACCTGGGCTGGCTGCCTGCTCCTCCAGCTCCTCTCTGGCAATCCCCAGCCTGCTGGGGACACTCATCCCTGCCACCCTTCTCTGTGCTGGGCTACAGACCCTGTTGGGCTTCGGCCAGGATGTCTGGGGGTCCCCAGGTAGGGGGCCAGTCAAGCACTTGTGATGCTCAAGAGCAAAAAGAAACCCAGAGTGGACGAAGCACGGAGGCAATCCATGTCAATGCACCAGTGGAAAATACCCAAGAGGCTTTAATTTTCCTTCCAAAGTTTCAGACAACTCCATTGCTTCTTCTCCTCCCACTTCTTTTTTTTTTTTTCTTTCATTCTATTCCTTTTAATTAACAACGTAATGGAACTCAATCCATTTGCAATCTATTCTGGCAAGAAACAGCCCTCCCCGGACTCCAAATGGCCTGACTAATAGGGTTAGAGGCTGTAAAAAGTGCACGGCAAAATTTTTAGCTTCCTCATATTAATTATCTTCTCTGAGCAACACGACCACAACGCTACGCAGAGCGGCACTCAGCCGCACAGGCTGCCAAGGGGAAGCACAGGGACACCAAAGGGGATCATGCTTTGCCTGGTCACACTCGTTGCATTTCGAGGCTTAAAATAAAATAAAATAATAATCTGAATTTTGCCTTGCAGCACAGGATGGGTTGAACTCACGGCGTAGCCTGGCTTTGTGCCCCTCAGGCTCTCGTAACACACAGCCCAGTGCAACCAGTGTTTCTGGGCATGGGAACTGGGGAGGGAGGAGGTGCAGAGGGGAGATGGGGCAAGCTGGTGTTTTGCCACTATAATGGTAAGAGGGGAACATGGATAAATAGGCTGACAGCTAATGCTATTTAGAGACAGACAGACACAGCAGGTAAATAATGATAATGATCTTCTAACGAGCTTGCATCTGCACAGCACCTTGCGTCCAACTGGATCCCAAAATGCTTTACAAAAAATAAAAATATCCCAACAAAATCCCCCAAGCCTTTACTGGTTTATTGCCAGAACTGGAGGTGTGTGTGTGGGGAAATACTGACTCATGCTGATGCTTAGCTGTGCCCAGCTCTGGGCCAGAGCACAGAGCCCCTGTATCTCCTCAGAGCACACCAGGACACAGAACAGTTTCCAGTTAGCCAGCGAGACCCCTGCCTTTAGGAAAAGCCACTTCTGCACCACATCCTCTGATTTTTTCCAACCAGTTGCTTCCAAGTTCTGGGAATCACAGTTTAGATCCTCTTGGGCTGTTTCATTTGGTACGTGACCCGAAAATGAATGCCCTGATCCAGCCCTTGGTTTTCTCCTAAACTCAGAGAAGCAGCAGCTTTCAACCTACCTGTTTTAGGACCACCTCCAAATCCTACAGGTTAATCACCATTGTAAACCTGAGCTGTTATTACCTCTCTGTAGGCTGGAAATATACGTGTTCCCCCAGGCTGTGTTCTCAAAGCCTTTGTCTCCATAGACCTTTGGGGTAAAAGGTGAGTGTTCAGGACTATTTCTTCCAGTCCAGCTCTGCTCTGATTTTCAACTCTATTTGTTCTATTGAGTGCTTATCAAGTTAAAAATGCAAGGACTATAGATTTCTTTCCAGCTTAAATATCTGAAAACAAGTGTGCTAATGAGCAATCTGACCATCATAAAAATGATTACTGACAGCACTTCAAGGACCCAACTTTACTGCCTTTAAAACCACTAACAGCAGCAGAATGCAACTGATTGTCCCAGAGCCATCAATCCAACCTCAGCCAAGGGGAATTTCTAGACGAATGCTTATAGGAGAAGAAAACAAGCAGAGAGGAAGAAAGAAAAGCCAGGAATCAAACCATCTCTTGCCAAAGCTGCATCAATCCTTCTAAAACTANTTGGTGCCTCCAGTAGCTCTGTATTAAAAAAACAGCAAAAAATAAAAATCAAAACCAAAAGAGGGTGCTTAAACTGAACAGGACCAGCCCCCTCAGTGCCAGTAGCATCAGACCACAGGATCTGCACCCCATGGTACCCTAAAACCAGCCCTAACCCTACCCCAGCCATAGCTGAGGATGTTTCCTCAGCACAGACAGGGTAGTCCAGGTCATCCAACACCCTCCCTTCAGTAAGAAATTCACAATATGGCATTTTAATCTATAATAAGCAATCCAGAGTCTTCCTTGTCCCAAGCCCTACCTGACACAGAAGCAGAATGTAACGGGAGGTTGATGAGGAAAGCACATAGCCCTTTGAGGCTACCGGAGCCAGACGAGGAGCCTAATTGGAAAGGCTGCTCTGAACGGCCTGACAGCAGGAAGACGCATGAAGGAGGGTTTTGCTGCTTCAAGGGAAGGAGAAGTAGAGATAAGACAAAAGCCAGGCACCAGTGTTTATCCCAAGGAAAACTGGGGTGTGGGGTACATCACCTTCTGCACTGAGCAGGAGCAGTGCCCTACTCCATAGCCACTGTCCCTGTGCTCTGCAGGGACCCTACTGGCCCAGGTACAGCCAGGGCTTATTCCTGCTGCAGATTTCCTCCTACACCCTCCCACACCCATCAGGCAACCAAGCAAGGCTTGGCAAGTCTGAAGAAAAAATAAGTTTTAAAAACCCAAAAAAAAAACCCCAAAAAACACAGAGCTGCTAGGATGCAGACTTCAGCTTTGAGGTATTTAAAAAAATCCTGCCCTTCTCCAGTGCCTGATGACTGATGTTCCAGTTTATGCTGCCCATCTGTTAGGATATAATCCTTACTGGGAAAAAAAAAAAAAAAAAAAAGGAAAAAAAAAGGAGGCATTAAAAAAAAATCCTGCAGCATTTAAACACCGTATGGAGATTTATAGGTATTTCGTATGCCCCTTTGTTCCTCTAGTGATTGGCCCTCTTAGGGTGCTGCTTTGTTTCTGCAAACAACCACCTATTCTCTCTCTGCCATCCTTTTACAGCCAATAAAAGGGAGAGGTGCCAAAGACAAAGTTATTTAACGTGTAGTTCTAGCATCCTCTGGAACAGGCAGACAGGGGGGACAGAGCCAGCACGAGGCCGTGATCCGAGCACAGATGGGACCCTCTCCCTGTGCCCTGGCACGGGTGGCAGCTCCTGTGCTGGCACGAGCTGGGATGGCTTTGGCCAACACTGGGAAGGGCTGCTGTGGGGATTCTCCCTGGGAGAGCAGAACATTTTTAAGCCTCTCAGGAGCTGGAGCAAGCCTGAAGTCTGCTCACAGGGAGGGAAAGGGTGGGCATTTTCTCTGGACAGGCCCTGGATGGCAAATCAAGTCGGTGTCGAGGGAGGGAGAACGCAGAGACACGCACCCTGCCCGCTGTGTCTCCTGGGCACTGCTGCCAGGGCTCTGTCTGGGGAGTGGGCAAGACAGTTCTTGCCTCCCCTCTTTTTACTGCTGTCCTCAGGAGAGGGAGGAACTGTCTCTGCCTTCTCTTGCCCAGCTTCCCTGTGCCAAGGTATTGATATGTCCCATCCCCTCCTGCCAACCCTGAACACGAGGAGACCCACGGGCTGATGGGGAAAGCAAAAGATGCTTCCCAGAGGTGCTAGGTGACAGGGGCACGCTGGCCTCATCCTCTGGTCCTGGGCACCGCAGGGCAGCGGGCAGCACTGCCAATGCCCATGCCCCCAGGCAGGACCCTGCCATGTCAAGAGGCTGTGAAGGATGCAGGAGGGTGCTTGAAGGTGGCACCAGCGACTCAGCCACACTCGGAATGAGGTCTCTTTCCACTCCAGCACCAAAGGGACGCTCTTGCCTTGCTGACAGCGTGAACATGCCACAACAGCACAGGCACATACACTATTTAAAAGGTTTTTCTTCTGGGTAAGATTGAATGAGGCCAGAGTTGCAGGAGGAGGAGATGGAAGCCAGCTTAACCCCGGTTTCAAGGCATAAGCAAGAGATTTCCATGCCAGCATCTATGCCATGGCAGACAGATGGAAGCAGAGCTCATAGGAGACACAGTTCAGGGGCACGTCCTGGGTTTGTCACTGATCTGCTGTCCCTCGGCTTCGCTCTTGTCCTTTGCCCACCCATCTTGTCTGTTTAGATTGTAGCATCTTTCACATCTACTAAAAGCACATCCCCCAGCATGGATAGCTCCAGTTTAAGAAGGCTTAATCGCTGTTGGGGCCTCTGGAATGGAAACATCAGTACAAATAAAAAGGAAAATAGAAGGGAGGGGAAGGACAACCACCTTCCCGCTGGTTTCCTATCCATCCTGAAGAGCCCTGCAACCACAGCAGCCAGGCAACCCCTGCAAAGGGGCACAGTCTCTGTGCAGTTCAGCAGAACTGCAGAGGTTTCTGTCCTGTGCAATCAGCCAGGAGCAAACAGAAAGTTCCCAATCCCAGAGAAGCAGCAGCACACGGCAATCCGGCCCGACTCGGAGGAAAACTCAGAGGGCACACTAGGATACAGAAAACACACTCCTGTCTTCACAAGAATTAGAAGTGAACCACAAATTGCTAAAACCATTGCAGGGGATGAAAGCAACTTCACTACTGACTAATTGGTGTTCAAAAGCAGGCCAGCTTTGAGAATAGGTTCTGCAAGAACCACCGTGGGCATCCTTGCTCTGGCAACTCCAACTCAGATTTGTTTTAAAAACCTCCTGCATTTGTAAGCCTCTCTGCCCAAGCCCTGCGCTCCTGCTGGGATCTGAAAGCCAAAGGCTGATCTCGCTGGCTCTGATCAGCCACCTGTAAAGGGTACCCTGCCATGCGAAAGCAAGTTACTCCAGCAGCATTGCAGAAGGCACACAGGGAGCCAGCTCCGCTGCTGGCACCTACAGCTGGCTCAGCAGGGCTGGTGGGACAAACAAATTGCAGCCACCAGACCTGGCTGACGCAGGAACAGAGGAGCCTGCACTGATAAAGCAAGAAAGGGCTGGTTTTAGACAGTCACCTTCATGTCCTGAAAGGCTGAGAAACCAATCCCGAGAGCTTTTCAAATGCTGGATAAATCCTGCCCTCCCACACAGTTCATTCCCAGCACTCAGGGTGAGGGAAATGTAAAGTTAAAGAACTTCCCCCAGGTCCCAGCGAGTACCAGACATTGCCCTGTGACACTGAACAGGGCTAATGCAACCTCTCCTACCCTCACAGCCCAGGTCCGGAGCTTCCTACCGTGGGCTAGGAGAGGAGATATTGGGGGCAAGTCCGGACTCCTCAGCCCTCTGCAGCTGGGTGATGCAGAGGAAGGACAGAGCGTGACGGGGAGCAACCCACACACATTGGCAGAGCACAGCTCGAAGCCCTCCAAGGGCTCCTGTCCAGGCCACAGTAAGGAGGGGAGGGACAGAGACGAGGAGGGAAAACAACACGCTTCCCTCTAATAAAACAGAGATTTTATTAGCTAGAAAAGTCAAATGGCTTTGCAGAAGAATGAAAAGCAGGGAAAGCTGCCCGCACTGTCCAGATGTAAACTACAGGCTGCAAAAGTGCCAGAGTCCTTGACGCGCATCCCAGACAGACACAGAGGATCACGCTTCTGCTCATCCCAGCAGCTCCTTCCAGTCTAAATTATCCAGCATCTGCCCAAAAGAGGTGCCGAGCCTGTCCTCTTGGACCTGCCTCTTGCAACTGCATTGTCAAAATGCCAGCTACACATGGAAGCACAGTACCTGACCATCCTTGGGAAAAGGCTGGGAGCAGGTCAACACGAACAACCCAGGTCTGCATTTACCCAACTCAGAGGCTCTCCATTGTACTCGGAGAGCTTTCCCACCAAGAAGCTTTGTGCAGAGGTGCAGGCTGACCCCCACACCAAAAAAACCTCAAGGTTGGTGGCCCTTTTGCGCATAAAGCTGTGTCACATTGAACAAACAGCAGCATGGAGAGGGGAAAGAGAGAAGCCAGCGTACCCAGAGGGACCGCTACAGCTCCACGCTTTCTCTTGGCTCTTCTGAGCGTTGGTTTCTAACAACTTCCCTCCCCATCTCAACCCAGAGCAATTCTCTCCTCTCCCCCCGCGCTGCGGGCTCTGACAGTCTCTAAGTCATGTACCGCCGCCAACGGAAATTGATTCGTGACGAATCGGGCGGTTCGTTGGCGACACGGATTGCCACTTTTCACCAGTACTGCTTGGAGATCACGCAAATACATCCACCAAGCAAAACACTTCAGAGAGCCTTCACAAGCAATTAGTGTCCCCCGGCTCCCGTCGGGGAGCGTGGGACATTAAAGGGAACATGCTCTGCGCCAGCACAGAAACTCAGATTGGTTTGTTGACACCAGAGATTAGTGTTTTTCTCTGTTTGCTCCCAGTTCCCAGGGAAGGCGAGAGAATTCCCACGCAGAAGGAGCTGGGTTTGCTCCATTTACACAGCCCTTCTCAGGGGACTCTCTCCACTTTTGGTTTTGCCAAAAGAAGGACCCATCTTTGATTCTCAGCCCTTTTCATCACCTCCAGGTTGGGCCTGGCCATTCTCACAGCCTCTATCCAATGTGCTACCACCCCAGGAGACCGGGCAGTACATTTACCATCCTCGGCAGAGAGAAAACACAGGCATGTTCTTAAGCCTTGACAAGACACCAGCTCCCATTGAGATCACAGGAATCGTACATCCTCAGATTCCCTCACGGCTTTGGGCCTGCCTACAGGGCCCTGCCCAAGTTTGTCCAGGACAACTGATGGGGAAGAGATGAACTTCCATTGCCTCACACCCTGATCACAAGAGCTTCAAAGCCCCAGGCCATGCTTTCTTCACCTCCATCAGCTGCGTTATACCCTCCTTCCATTCCTGCAGAGGTGACCTGCACATACCAGTACGGATACCAGGTTGCATAATTAAAGCATATTTACATCCTAAAGCTTGCACTCTTTTGAATGAGCTCATCTCATTTAAGTCAGCCATGGGTCAAGCCAACAGTAACTTGCCTCCGCCAGACCTGGTGGAAGGTCCAGAGAGAGTTGCAGGAGGAAGAGAAGGAAGCCCTTTGATCCTAATTAAAGCACAACCTGGCAGAGCTCAGCTATCACCTTTCCAACACCTTCCATCAAACTGCTTAATCACGGGCAAATGAGTTTCTGTAATTACAGCAGGAAGTGATTTATCTTGGGGTCCAGAGGTTTAGTAGCGTGACCTGAAGAGAAAGCTGATGTCAGCAATGAGGATAGCTTCCTTGCAGGGGGGTGTCCGAGCCACGCAGCCAAGCTCTGAGTCTCTAAATCCCTCCCCGATCCATTCCAGAGCCGGTAAACATCATGTTTACGTGCGCTCAGCAGACTCCTCGGGGGACCGTCTGTTGTGTGCTGTCTGGCACCAAACAACTTCTCCAGGAGGGAGCAGGAACATCTCTGGGAAGGGAAGATTCAGTGGCAGGTCAGCAGCCGCCTTCTCCACGCACGGACAGTTTTTGCCCTGGCTGAGCAATCTAGTCCCAAGGCTGTCTATGTTTTTTTTTTTCCCCTCTCAAGACAAATAAAGATGTTTTTTCCAAGCTGGAAGGGGATTTGACCAGTGCACTACCCCAGCTGAAATTTTTTTCACACAGCATTGTTTTGTCACAGCCTAAGACAACCAGAGAGGCCACAGGGGCACTTCTGTCCCCAGCCACAAACACCAAGGGAAAACGTGAAAAAGGGCACATGCAGCAGCTCTCCCCTTCTCTATATTCATCTCCTGCTTCTGGAAACAGCTGGAAAAGGAATTCCTCAGCTTCACTAGGGTCTTGTCTTAGCAACTGCGTCTGAGTCAATATTCATTTGCCGTATGTGGCAACTTTAGTTAGGTACTCAAGAAAACAAACACTCCCGCGCCGCACTGCCTGGGAAAAGGGGGTTTTCTCAGAGACTTTGCAACGTCTCCGATGACTTGCTGCAGAAAAGGTCTTGGAGCACGTGCTTGCTGTCGCCAGCGACCCGGGAATTGCGTGCTATTAACTTTAGTCAGCAAGATCAACATAATGTTTGTTTCTGCGCACAGTGCTGGCAATTTAGACCGAGCGAAAGGGTCCACAGCCAACAACCCCATCCCAGTCCTGCTCAACGCTTTATACATGCAAATAAGCACAATGGCTTCATTTGAAAGCTCAGCATGAATTTTCCATCTCTAAAGCATCTCCGAGGAAAACAGAGCACAGAATTCATTCATGACAGGTCATCACAGAGTCTATTTCCTAGTCCCTGGCTCAATGTCCCTCAAAATCAAGAGGAAAATCATTTCCCTCAAGCTCTGGGTTTAGAATTAAGTGCCAGGTCTTGCAAAGCACTCGGGACCCAGAGCAAAGTCAAGGGGCTGGACTCTTCCAAAAGCTGCCTGTCCAAAGGCTGCCCCGGGCACAGCAGTTGCTCGCAGCCACCAGTGCTTTCTCTGCCTGAAGCACACTCCAACCTTTTACTAAAATCTCCCCTTTTTTTGCCCCGATCCTCTTCCCATGTAACTTTCCAAGTTACAAGTGAGGGACAACATGTGCTGAACCTGTCCTTGGCTGGGCCAGCCATTATTCTTCAGGCGGCTCCTCCTTTCCAATTTAAAAGGATGAGAAAAGAAAAAAACACCCCAAAAACCCCAGCATATTGTTACTGTCATGCCAACACGTCCCCATGAAGACAAGATGCCGCTCTCATAGCTACTGCATGCATGGGAGAGAGGGAGCAGAGGGCCAACAGAGCCTCCACACAGCACACTGTCTCACACTTTGGACATCGCTGCTGATGTGCTATGAGATGCTGAGACATTTACAAACCCAGGCACTTCAACGTGAGGAGTTTATTCAGCAAAGTGCTTTCTTCTGCACCAGACGCTGCTGGGAGTTTTGCAACACGAGTCACAGGCGGCGAGAAAAAAACCCAGCTCAGGGGTTCTGCCACATCCAGAGCAACAAGCGGAGCAAAACCTGACACCAACAGCGCTCACAGAGCCTGTGTATGGGCATTACTGGCATCCACCACCACCACACTCCCCAGGAGATGGATAAATCCTGGATAAACCCTGGTTTTGCTAGGGAGAGAGCAGAAGGTTGTGCAGAAGCAAGGTTAGAGCCGCACAGCCCCTCTCCAGGCAGGGTCACACCAAGGGATGCACACCCTGGAAATCCCTGCAAGTGGCAACCCACGGGCTCGGTGGGAAGCAGCTTGGTCCTTTGGATTGAACTGGCAGAAGCATAAAAATAAAAAACAATAGAAGTTTCTGTTGCACTCAAAAGCAGCAGGTTTATGCACTTTTGGCAACACTTCTTCTGAAGAGCGGACCAGATCAATACACAGAAAGCACAAGAAAAACACAGCCAGTAGTGCCTTGTCTTATTCCACACAGGATCACATGCAAAAAAAAAAAAAAAGAAGAAAAAACCCAAACCAAAAAACATTAGAGCCAGAAAAGCAGAGCACGAACAACGAATTCTTGATTTCCCATATTTTATTTTCCCCACCAGCAACTTCCAGATCAAAACCACTCAGTTTACAAGCAAGAACAAGTGCATTTTGCCCCCCTCCCCGGCTCAGGCTGGGGTCTGCAGGTCAAGCTGAGCTCTTTCCACTTCATACACCACCAGACCCCCAGCACGTGAGCTTCCCATCAGCGCTGCCTTCGCAGCCGCTTCGTTAACACACAGGGCAGCAGAGGCTCCATCTCCCTCCTCTGCAGCTGCAACCAAACCACAAAGAAGAAAATTTAAGAAGAGGGGTGAAAAAAGGAAAAAGACATGAAGACACCCTGAGTCACTCTTGTTATGGAGTGGGTGCTGGGCACCCCAGCACCAGATGCCAGGCAGGACAACCCCTGCCTCCACACTCTGTCCAAAGCTGGGACCAGTATGACCTGCACATAATTAGAGGTTAATGAAGAGGATCAGAGTGCAGCCACCAGTGCCCTCTACTGGGACCAGTCAGAAGGGCTAACGGGGGAGCACTGGGCACCCTGTGTGGCTCTCAGCAGAAGGGCTGGATGGAGCAGGGCTTGGGAAGCCCAGGTTGGTGCGATACCCACTCGAGGTGGGCGGGCAGCGTGTCCTCCCTGGGCACTGCACAGGCTCCTTCCTCCCAGCTCCTCATCACCATCCCATCACCTCCCCACACAGCCCCGTCCCCGAAACTCCACATTTAAGACTTCTGCCATCAGGCAGTAGGAAATCAAATGGTCTTATCAGAGAGCATTAGGACTAACATGCCTTGGCCCGCTGCCTCGCTACTGAGCCGTGCTCCAGCCGGGCTCAGCGCCTCGCAATCTCCTTGGCAAGGCACCTTCGTGACTCTGAGCTGAATTGAGTTTGACAGTGCTCAGTAAGAAAAGATCCCAAGGGAAAGGAAAGGAAAGGAAGGGGGAAGGTGGGCTTTACAATTTATAAAACCACTTTCAGTTTGACTGCATTAGCTTTGCCTTAGGCTCCAAAACATGACGAAAGCCAGCCAGCAAGAGAGGGGGAGTGGGGAATGGGGGAGGGAAAGGGGGAATGGCAACGAAGGAGAAAGCTGTAATTGCAATTGCTGGAATTCACTTTTAATGCTAGTTGCTGAATACAGTAAACACACTCTCGAGTCCAGGGAATAAGCATTGATTTTTTTTCTTTTTTTTTTTTTTTTTGCAAGTGTTCCAGTGAAAAGCTTCAAATCAATCCTGTTCTGTCAGACACTTTTGCCTCTTGGCCTCCAATTACTCAGTCTCCACATCCACCCTTCCCTTATCTCCCTTTCGCTGGGCACGCCTGATGCTGAAGGAGCACTGTTTTAGCAGGTATCTTTCCCTGCACCAGCCAAGGAGGCTTGGAGAAGCCGGGGGGTTCCATAGGGAGCCAACACGGCACAAACCAGCTCAGCGTATGAGAAGCTTTGCCTGGAAAGTGCACGTGGGAGGGAGGGACCCTCTCTCCCCACCCTGGCTGTATCTGTGTGGGGAAGAGGTGTTCTTTCCTCATCCCAGCTCCACGCACATCATGGGAAATGTTTTGAAGGTTCAGTCAAGCTCTGCGCACACACACACAGGGTGTTTTGTTTTCCCCTTGCCTCATTCCACCCCATAGCTATGCCCCACAGCAAGGTCCCGAGTCCAGGTGGGAGCCCTGGGCTGGGCACAGGACACACAGGAATCTTTTGGGTTTTGAGCTGAACTTTCAGAGAACACTGCATAGAAACACCAAGGACTCGGTCCTGGTGGGAGCCTCCTCTCCCACCCACCTCCCCAAAAGCACTCCAGCTTTCCAGGTGCCACAGTATGAAGTACATTCCCAAAGTTTCATTTTTCAGTGGTGGTTAAATCAAGGCAAAAAATTGGACTTTTCATTCCAAGCATTTGTAGTCTACTAACATTTGGTCTCTCTCAGAGGCAGAAGTGAAGGGGGAAGAGCTGTGGAAAGCAACACAGGGGTGGCCAGCATCATCCCTGCTCAGGAAACACAGATCCCAGTGAGTCCTACTGGCTGCAGGGTCCCAGCTGACAAACTTCAAAGCAAAGGAAACAAAAAAAATCTCACTTAGCCATGGAACAAGTCAACACTCCTCCTGTAACTTCTGCAGGGACACGCTGTAAAGATTTTACAATAAGCGTGGCATTGACTTTGATTGTCTCTCTGTGTCTAATTCGGGAAGATAAGACATGCGAGAGAAGAACCACTCATGAGCTATTTGTTGTAGGGTTTTTGATGCTTCCTAGGACTCTACCCCCTGGATTGCAGCGTTTGATTAATGTGCTCCAAGAACAGAGGGAGGAATACAGGTAGAAAAAAAAAAATCTAGTTTGTGGAATAGGGACAGCAAGCCCCATCACCACACAAAAGATGAGTCACACAGAGTCTCCTATAAACTCAAGGTGAGGCAAAGCTGATTATTTTTCATGTTTTAATTCCAGGTGAGCCTCAGAAAACTGCTCCTCTGCTCCCATAGCAGAGGGAAAGCTTCAGCTCCCCATGCTCATGACACACTGTCATACGGCAGAGGGAAGGTAGGACAGTGCTCTGCCGGGAAAACACCACCCATCAGCCACCCAGGCAGGGGTGTGGACCTGTCATAGAACCATAGAATGGGTTGGGTTGGAAGGGACTGTAAAAATCATCGAGTTCCAACCCCCCTGCCCTGGGCAGGGACACCTCCCACCAGACCAGGTTGCTCAGAGTCCCGTCCAACCTGGTCTCTGTCCTTACACCACTCTTGCAGGAACTGATCAAGGACATCCCAACAGAAAGCCACAGCTGGAATTTCCTAGGACAAAACTTCTCCAAAACAAACATTGATGGAAGCAGACACTTGCATCCTGTGGGCTCCTGCTGCACATGCTCTCCCTTTCCCCGCCTACCTGTTTGTCCTACACAGATGGAGATCTCCTAGCACAGAGAATTTGCTTTCATGTACCTAACTGCAAAGACGAGGAAGAGTTACCATTGTAGTGACATGACCTTCAGCTATTCACAGCCTAGACGTTTCCTTCTGACAGCTCCCACGTTCACCCTCAAATTATATGTACTGTATATGACTGTTAAGAATAATCACAGTATTTGCAGTGGTGTGTTAGGCACCAAATTATGTATAGGCAAAGCGATTAGAGAGCAGAACAAAGTGGTTGTTCATGCAGCTAATGGCCAAAGTACCACTATTTTCTATCAAGACAATTTGCAGTGAGCGTAGCATCTTCTCACTCCCCAGCCAGGAGCAGCATCGCGTGAAATCTTCAAAAACAAATATGTTATCAGAAGTCTCAACAGCAGAGCTCAAAGGGGGTTGTAACAGCCTTGATAGTTTTTAATTCTTCTCACCCCAACGCCTTTCCTTTCTGTCCCAAGGGCCTTCTACTCCGAGCTTTGACTGCGCGCTGCCGCAGCTGAGTTGTGTACCTAGCACTTAACGGCATAAAACCTTCTGCTGACTAACATCTTTAGAGAAAAACCTGCTCTTTAAGTTTGTTTACTGAATATCAAAATCAGCTACCCATCTCAATTCCCTGTCCTACAAGCCTTCAGTCTCACATTCAGGTCCTGTTTCCCAGGAGAAAGCCAGAATATGCTCAAACCATACACAAAATCCATGACTTTCACTGTTATCAGTCTTGTCATTGATGAGACCTCTGGTTCTGTCCTGGTTTGGGAAGAGCATCTGTCATTCGATTTAGTGGCCAGCTCAGCTCAAACCACAACACAGTCAAGGTACACCCAGTGCCTCAACAGAACAGAAGATCAATGCTGCAGCAGGTCCACCACAGTCCCAAACCTTTGGCCCATCATGGTTAACTTATCTCCTTCCTTTTATCCACAGGTCTTCTCCAAAAAACCAAGCACCTGCCATCCAAAGCCTGCCCAAGTTTGAGCTAGAAGGCACTCTCCTGTGCTGCGCCCTTAGAAATAAGGGCTCTAACACGGTAATTAGCACAGTCAAACTGAGAGAGACTCCTTTAATGGCAGGTTGTCCCATAAGGTAGGAACTCTGGAAATACCAGAGCTTCTTCTAAGGAGATGAGGACTCTCAGTCTGGGGGCCGATGAGTAGCTTGTACCAACGATGGAGAAGACACAGGTACAGCAACTGCAGGGAAGGAAGCGATGAAGTTTTGGAAGAAGGAAACAGGAATTCTGGTGCCCTTGATAGCTCTCCCTCCAAGGTTGATGGAGCTGCCAGGAGGTACAGCATGTTCTCTCCTATTGATCTATCAATGCCTGCTTTACAGAGAAGGGATTACTCACTTCTGATAACATAGCAAGGTTGCCACTGATGAAAATCAATGGATCTGAACTACCCAGCCTTCATTTAATTAGATCACGCTGTAAATATGTCGGGAGCAGGAGAGACATTCTCCACGACCACCTCTGCTCTGTGTCCCTCTCCCCGGTTTTAGACAAGTATCTTCCTGGGATTATCAAGATAAATGGACTTAACCAACAGAGTTTTACTGCCTGTTCTGTAGCCAAAGAAAGGAAAAAGTGTACTTCTCCATCACCTTGGTCCACAGCTGGTAAAGCTAGCCAGGAAGTGAAGGGCACTAGAGACATGCAAGCAAATTACTGACAATTAGCTTTGCAGGAAGGTGGATTGGATTAAGACTGAGCATGAGATCAGGCAGCTTTTTACAAGCTAAATAAGCAACAAGCAGTTTGAGAGAGATTTCTCCCCCTGTTTATAAGGCCAACCAAGGCCAGGTTAATTAATCTCTCTTTCCTGTTGCCTTTCTCACTAGGGCTTGTTCTCCACTTTGAGCAAAGCACCCGAGCCAGCTGCTCAGATCTCTCACATTGCAGGCTGATGAAAACAAAGGCACAGATGAAAATTGCTTTAGAGCTTAGCCTCTCAGAGAAAACAAACGTGCCCATGCTGTAATTAGGACTAGGCATGCAAAAAAGAACGAGATCTTTGACCGGTGCTTAACCAGGAATAGTAAATAAAAATAACAGCAATCCCTTCCCACATACACACAAAAAAAGGCAGGCCTATTTTTCTGAAGCTCACAGAAGAGGTTGGTTCATCTCTCTTGATCGTCATACAAAGGCAGATCCCAGACTGTGGTTCTGTGCATGCTAAAAAACCAGCAGCAATGCCATATCAAAACAAGACATTCAAACACACACTTCTCCCCCTGGGGAGAGCTTATACACAGCACAGACACGCAGCCACAGCGTTTCATGAATTGCTCAGAGCTATTCAGATCCAACAACCGGGGCTGCGATACGGAACAGCATCTTAAAGCGGTGGCACAGCCCCCCGCAACGCTCCCAGCCAGCAGCAGGCAGCTGGGGCAGCGACATGCCAACACTTCCATTTGGAAGCTGCCCTTCCCGCTCCTCCTCCAGGCGTGTTTTAAGGCATTTAAGTAAGAGGGATAAATTCTCACGCGTCCGCTTTAATGAAAAGGTTCCTAAGCGGTATTTGCTTTAACTTGCCATTAACAGCACAATTAGAGCTGCAAGGCCGAGCTGAACAGTGCCTCAGCCAGTCCCCTCTGCACAAACGCTGCCTCCATCCTCTTCTCTTGAAGAGGCAGCACATCCCAGCTCCTTTCCCAGCACTTAGGCAGAAAACAGAAGGCAAAAGCACAGCAGGCACCACCACCAAACACTTCTATAGCCACAAGTTAAATCAGTGAGCTGTGGTGCTTTTTTAACACAGCTGGTAAAGATATATGTGCAAGTCTCCTGTCTATGGAGGACTGTAGAAAGCTAAAAGTCTCTGAATTTACTGGTGGTTTGGTAAGAGACTTGATGGGCAGCATTATCTATCTGGCTGTCCAGAGACATCAGTCAGCATCAGCATTTGCCCTGTCCCAAAAGAACATCTCAGCTCACACAAAACCCCCGAAGGACATAATCTGCAAAAACAAAACAAACAGTGGGTCAGAGGGTTGCAAGATGCTCTCCTGGCACAGCTACCTCAGTGGCAGAAGAGTCTGCCGATACAGCAGGGCTGGCAAACCTTTTCTCACAGGAGACAGGCTACCAGCCCTGCTGTCTTCCACCTCTTTCAAGGTCTCCCTTCCAAACACATCTTATCTGTCAGCCCCGGCTCGCCTCTGCAGCACTGCGCAGTCAGTCCTCGTCTGTGCGAGAGGCGGGTGCCAAACCTTGAGTCACCAGGCTCCCACCCCATCCACAGCCTGGCAGGTCCCTGCAAGCTGGGGACACAGGGAAAGAGCACAGTCTCCATGTGTGCACAGATCCTCAGGATCCGGGCACAATCTCCAACCCACCTGCTGAAAGACTGATGCGTTCCAGGGAGGAATAAGACACCCTGAGGAACACCTCTTCCTCCTCAGCAGGGGTGACCTAGAGGAATTGCTAAAATATGCTTTTCTCTGGGTTTTTGCAAGGGCTCCGCTCGACAGGCTGCGACTCCAGGGAAAGAGGCTGTGGAGTGAGGCATTCATCCCGCAAACAAGGGGGCAGAAGACAAGGGCTGCTCGATCGGGAGCTGTCAGCAGTTTTTAGTTGGAAAGATTATGGCAGTGATTCTCAAAGTAAGGGCTCTCTAAGAAAAAATGGACAAAGGAAGGAAAAAAATACTCTTATTCCTAGATTATCTTATTTCTTAGACCCATTGTTATCAGTTGCTTTGAGATATGGCTCTGGATGTCAGCAGGCAACTAGTACGGCTTCATACTGGCTGTGGAACAACTCCAGAACAGGAAAACTGTCCCTGTCCCAGCGACCTCAGTGATTGACTCCTCTTTTTCTGTTGCTCTTTATCAGGGATGAGAAAGAGTAAATGGAGCATGCACTGAAAAAAGAACAAAAGTCAACAGAAAGACGGAGCCAAGTTACAAAATAGCACATCTCCAAGACCTTGATTCTTCTCTCAAATGTGGCTCAAATTGGCTAATGTGTTAAAAGATTACTGGGGCAGAAAGAGTAGGATAGATGGACAGAATGCAATCACAAGTGCCTCATTTCTCTCGGAAGCTCTATTAATGGACAAGAAGCCCTTTTGCACATAGATAACCCCAAAGCAGAGGGCAGCAGTAAGGAAGACAGAAGGAAAATGCCTTCCAGGGTCAATCCCTTCCTGTTTCACTGGCAGCTCATCCCAGGCCTTCTCTGTGCTGCCTGGCATCAGCCTGCACACAGCCTTCTGCAATAGAGACAACTTCCCTGTCACACACAGCAACAGCTGATCTGTAATTAATCATAATGCCAAGTCAGCCCTGAACTTCTTCCACTCCTCCTATGTTAATTTCTTCAATTTATTTCTGTAATATTGCTAGTCTCATGACTTAACTTTTCTCCGTGCGATTGTAAAGGGGAAAGATCTGGAAATAATTGCACAGCCATGTAAGACAGGAAATCGTTTCACACGTCAAGTCCCAAAGCCCACTTTGATCCGGGGCTGCTCACGTAAACGAACACAAATCAATTGGTGGTGATACTGACACCATAAGTGGGCAAAGGGAATTCTCCTCCTGTTTCAGGCAACATCAGGACCCACAGTCGCAGTACCTGAAGCCTCTGTACTGGGAAACACGTCCCTTGTCCTCGCTGACTTCCATGGAGGTGTGCCAGCTGGCATCGGGGGAAGATTTGTTCCTTGTCACAGCAGCCCATCCTGTGCCAACCTCGACAGCAGCGCTGGGAACACTAACACCCAGGAGCAGAGTTTCCTTAAGTGGATTCAGCAGAACCTGGGCTCAATTCTGAGCTTCAACAGCCTCTGGCCTAGGGTGGCCTGGTCCAAAACGTGACACAACCCAGTCTGACTAGATTTAGTTCAGGGCTCCGCACTAGCACCCTCTGCGAGGCTGCTTTCTCCCTCTGAGCTCTTCCAGCCAATGCTCATTAAGCCTCATCACAAACTGTAAACCTCAACCCAGAGTTCCTGCTCACCGCCCCAAGCACGCCACCCAAGCGTTGTTAGATCTTCTGCACGACTCAAGAGCATCATTTAATCTCGGTCCCTTGCTTCCTCTAAGCATCTCTCCTCTGTTCCTTCACCTCTGGGATAAAGACTGTCCCCAGCTTTAGGGACAGCATCTAGCATTGAGGGTCCCTGGGCAGGCAGAGGGGGGTCTAGCTGCGATGGTGATTCAAATGCTATCCCTTTGCTATCTCCCCACAGGAGCTGCACCAGGAGATGATTCGTTCCCAAGTGACTTTTTCAGGCGCTCCAGCTTCTGAAGGCTAATGACAGCACACGTGCTGCTGCGGCACGCGGAGCTGACCGAGGAGCTTATCGCCTTCCCCTCGGCTTATTACACCTCGGCAGCTTTGTATCTGGGAAAAAGCAGCACCGAGAAACCATTTCAGTCTGAGCTCTCTAGCAAGGGCCCGGCACAGATTTGAAAGGAAAAAACTCAGATAGACACAGACACGGTTTCCTCTGGGCCAGGCGGCTGCTTTATCTCCCCGAGAGGTCTCTGTGGGCAGCGGCAGCGCAGCAGACCGACACGCATCTTGCCAGCGTAACCACCGGTCCATTCAGCTTGGCTTTTCACAGGGAGAACACGGCGCCTTTGAAAGATTTCCAATTACCAGCAAAAATGTCAGGCAGCCCATCAATACTCTGAGCGGGCTCGATCCAGGGAGCCCCTGTGCACCCCAGGAGAGGAGCCAGCATCCCCACATGCGCAGAATGATGTAGACAAGGAGCCCAACCTCCCCCCTCAACCGCTTCTGATTTCCCCAAAGTACCATCACCCAGTTTTGGGAAGGTGCAGGCACAACAGGATGCCCTGTGCCCTGGGGAGGTGGCGGGGGGGGGGAACCACAGGGCAAAGCTGGGGCATGGCAGTTTGGCTTGGGCCACCGAGCAGGGAAGTCAGAAGCGGGGCTGGGTCCCCCCCATCACCCGCAGGGCAGCAGGCAGGGAGCGAAGCCTGGCCTGTCGCATCCAGAGCGGCTCCTCCGTGCAGCCGAGCTGTGCTCTCTCAGGCGGAAGAGACTGCAGCACCCCTCCGCACGCCGAAACCAGCTCTGTTGCCAGTTCCTTCCAGTTTGTAAAACAAAGAGATGTCAGCTCCTGGTGACAATGAAATTACAGCTTAGAGGAGCCCCATACCTGTCAGGAAACAAAGCCCTGACCCTCCAGGCTGTCTCCAGAGCTCTCGCAGATTGCTCAGGCACCATTGTTAGAGGTTTTGTTTCTTCTTGCGAACGCGGGAAGAGAGAATCATCCTCAGCCACCAGCAGCAGCAAACACAGACGTGGTGGAAATAGTCTGTGAAATTAATGGAAATGGCTTCTATCCTCAGCAAGGAGGAGAGAAGCCTTCGGCACAAGGGCTAGAAACTCGAAGGGTCTCCTGCCTTCTTCAGCGAGAGTGCCACAACCTCTAGCATGTCGGGAGAGGAGAGAAGAAGCTGAGGTGACCCAGGGCCAACCCCACATCCTGACCTCCAGCTCTGCAGGTCCCCATGGGATACGGCGCCAGCCCCAAAGGAGAGACAGGTGAGAAATGCAATGCCATGGCAGGCAGGGCCAAGAGCCCTCCTTGGTCCAGAGCAGCCCTGAGAAGCCATCCAAGTCTGCTCCAGCAGCAGGACTGGCCAGGAAGGCAAGCTGGGAGAGAAAAGGACTTGGATTTAACTCAGGTGAGCAGCAGAAGTTCAACCACATTCAGTCCTCAGTGGGGGTTAACTCCAGTTGCCTGCTCAAGTTAAGCCCAGGGTGCCTGCCTTTCCTCTTCTTTTAGCTCAAATTCAGCACAGATTTATTTTTTTTTCCCCTCTTCCTCTAATACAGATCAACCTATGGAAATGAGCTCCAAGGCAGGGTTGCGGTGTTTGCGTGCGCTTTAGAGATGGCTCTGTAAGGCAACCAGCCGGCATCCTGCAGCCTCAGGCAAACTCCCCACCGAGAAAACACCGACGTGTTATAAAGCTGCTTATTCATTTCGTGATGCAGACCCCACCTCGAGCTGAGGAAAAGCGATGGAGGTGGCTGGGCGGGTGGGCTCCCCTGCGCTACGCCAGCAAAATGGCTGCAGCGTCAGGTAGGCTCCCCGCATCGACAGCGAGAAGCTGGGCTGCCGTGGAGCACATAGAGGGAGAGTTTCTAATTAAAATCCCCCAGGAAACTGCTTTGGAAAGGGGAAAAAAAAATAATAATGAAAAAAATCACAATTGCAAAATTCCTGACTGAACCATTTCATTTTATACTACAATAGGAGGAACGCAAACAATAGCTGAAAGGAAACACTCTGATTGTCATGAAGCAAAGTGCCACATTCATTTTTCATCAAACATGGATGAACCCTATTAAAAAAAAATAATAATAAAAAAATTCCATTTCCTCACTTCATTACCTTACCCCCACAGAAAAACTGTCCCCTCAGGACAGCTCACTGCCAGCTCCATTCCCAGCCCCGCCACCCTCATCGGCTGCCCCAAAGCCATTCTGGCCACTTTCCTCCTGCCTTTCCCCCCAGATCCGAGAGATTTGGGAAGGAAAGGCACAGGAATGGGCACATCTCCACCCTAAGGGCCGTGCCAGGCTGCCATTCCCTCAGTGCCAGCACCACCACAAAACAGCTGCCTCCCTTCACGAGGCCTGGCCATGGCACCACAACCGGTCCCTGTCAGGCTGGCCACCTCTGGCTACCAATGAAGCACTCATCCCCCTCCACAGTGGCAAAAAAAGAGGAAAATGAAGAAAATTTTGGCTGGCATCACTGCCATGAGGATAAGGAAGGCCTCCCTTCCCAACATGGCGCCTGCTTGGGGCAGCCCCTCGCAGGGTGACAGGGCTGGGTGACAGGGCCCAGTGACACCCGTTGGAGGGGGGATTCACCCGGCCGTGCTCGCTTACACTGTTACCGTGGTAACACCCGCTCAGTACAGCGTGTGAAACACTCCATTCGCTTATTGATTGAGCCGCCGTCAAATTCAATCACAAGTGAAAATGGATTTTTTAATGCGACTATTAGCTGCTTTTGAAAGGCAAATTGAGTTCAGTTATACCGAGTCAGCCATCAAAAAACAATTTGCCGTCAGCCAGACGGTCCAGCGAGGCGCCCGGCCCGGGGAGAACCACGGAGGAAAGGGGAGGCTGCTCGGCAGAGGGAGGCAGCTCGTTCACCCACATTTTGGGAGGCCCAAGCCAGGAATGGAGGGGAAATAAGGCTGTTTTCACCCCCTCAATAATGTGCTGGATGAAGGAGATGGGGTGCAAGGCTGGGATTTGAGGTGGTAGCGTGGACACCGCTCCACATCTCTGCAACACAACAGGGCTGGAGAACCACCTTCCCTGAGGGGTTCAAAGATGGCAATATGAATGATGGGTTTCATCACAAAAAAACCTCAAGGCTGGGCTTCAGGATGAGCACGACGGAGGCTCTCCCAAAACATCAGGGTGTGTGAGGGAAGCCAAGATGAGAAGGACACACGACCCAAGCAATCACAACAGGCTTCTGTCCACACCAACAAGACCAAAGTGAAGCCAAACCAGCTTCACCCACCCCCATACCATCCAACACAATTCAACAAAGCTCATTTCCTTCTAGCAGCTAGAAAATAAGATTTTTCCCTTGCTGATTAGGGAAGCAGATTCTCATTACTATGTTAAGTGAGGATCAATATTGCAGCCAAGTCTGAAATCAGCCCTGTCTGGCGAGGTGCTGAGCACACCAGTTTCCCCAGTTTGGGGTTGAGCACTGTCCCGGGGGGACATGGAGAGCATTGCTCCAGGATGGCTTCACAGGGACCAAGAGGTGGCAAGACAGAATAGCTTTTTTTGCTAAAATTTGAAGTTCAGACAAAACTATGCTAGATTTGGCTGGATTTGCCTGTATACACACAGCTATAAGTACACAACTCAATATGAACACACTTAAAAAGATATACCTTTTTTTTTTTTCCCCCTACAGACCTCAAGGACTATAATGCAGTCCATTAATTATAAACTCAGGTTTTCAGAAGCCCTGAAAACCTAAAAAAGCAGACCTCAAATAAATAAATGAAAATCCAGCTTTGCTTTCTGATTGTCCTCTCAACCCCATGAGCAAATTTCAGGGCATTATTAGACAGTTGCAAAATCAGTCCAGGAATTTCTATAGTGGCATAATCCAAAGAGCTCTGCTTTCAAAGAGCCTGTGCTCCCTGCACAGCTCGTAGTCTCAGCTAATGAGAGCTTAACCACATGTTTGTGGCAGATGAAATAGTATCATTTTGCAATTATTATCATTCAAACATTATTTATTTAACCTGCAGCCACATTATATTGACTGCAGAATTGCTGTCATTTTTACTTTTGATGGCTCTTTTATTGAGCTGAGCTTGAGGAATTGTGCTTGGTGTTCCCAGCATGGGAGATGTTTTTTCCTACATGCTCACCCTCTCCCCAGCGAAACCCACGTCTCTGCTCCAAAGCTGGTGGCATTTGGCACTGGCCTCCCCAAACAAAGGGCCATTTACAGGACTTTTCACATCTTTTCCTCTGCCCCACCTTTCTCTACTTGTCATATTTGGGGAATAAACCTACTCTCACCATAAAAACAAAGCACCATGCACCAAAGAATTCCAGCTGCTGAAGGACAGAAAGTGGACTTTATGCAACCTTTGCACTCCTCCAGCTGCCCTGAAAGCTTGTATATAAGACCTGTAACAGCAGCTGAGGGGCTTTGCACACCCCAAAAAAGTCAAATATAGAGCTAATATCCTGCCTTGTGCTAAAAGCCCTTTTCCAAGGGAGGTTGCAGTGAAATAGCAAGGTGAGTCGCAGCCACCATCCCCAGTTTTTACAGCAAAATAAGTACCAAGGGGTGCATTTCTCATGATCTGAATGCCAGCAGAGTTAAAAAAAAAAAAAAATCTGCCTCTCTTTCCTGGCCCTGGTTCTTCTCTCACACGTCCCTCCCCTGAAGCTGAGCAAGATGTATTCACACAACAGGAAATCCAACATTCTCCTTCGCCTTTTTCTTTTTTCCTCTCTCTTAATTTTCCCCAAATGTAAAGGATGAAGTCATCTCTCCTCCGGTGATGAAACATCTGCCTGGAGAAGCTTGCAGTGCAATGCAACATATTTTGATCACTGCTACATCTAATTACAGGGAAGAAAAAAAAAAAAATCACAAAGCAGGGCTTGGAATTTTATTTCCCCCCAAAACACAAGGCATCTGAAAAATAATAGAAAAGCAGCATCACTGACGATCAGGCCAGAGGCAGCTTCCCCATCAGCCTTGAAAAACAGCACCAGAATACAGAGCCTTCTTGGAAAGAGAGGGATTTCAGAGACTGAAACCCAGGAAATCATGAATTGCCCATGCCAAGGTCACGCAGGAATCAAATCAGAATCTCAGTATCATCAAAGTCAAAGATCACCCAAGCCAGGACACAGTAACAGGCCTACATGTCCAAAGATCCCCCAAGCCAAGAGCTACAGGCCTACATGTCCACCCTTTTGGGTTCACCAACATTGATTCAAGGTCAAGTTCTTGCAGATCCCTCACACCTACTCCAATACACAAGGAAAGGAGGGATAGTGGTGGAGAGACATCTGTGAGAACAATATTAAGCCTTAATGACTGACTCACGCCCACAGGTTTCAAGACCAACCAAATACTTGATCTTCAGGAGCCAACATGCAGTGGGAGCAAAGGCTTGCTCTCAAAACTGAGGAGCAGTGGCTTACCCTAGACAGAGGCAGTGACACTGCATCTCCAGAAGACGCCCAGGTTGTCATAGGGAATGTCTGCAGGTATTCAGGTACAGCTTAAAGCAGGCAACGGCAGTGGCAGAGCCCTCACGTAGCCCTTGGTTCCTGAAGAAAGCATGCTGACAACAGGAGAGGTCTCAAAGGCACGGCAGGCATCACCACCCACATCCCCTCAATATTCAGGAGGGGCTGATTGCCTCCCTTGTTTATTGCTTTGAAAATTTCACTGTGAAACATTAGTGGGGTGCGGCCTCCAGCTGCTCTAGGATGCTATTCACCACAGGAAAGAGAGATTTCAGAAGTTCAAAATAAAGCCCTAATCATAATTGTTGCTATTTCCCTGTCTTTCTCTTCAAGCTCGAGGGGAGTCCATGGCTAACCAGAAACAACCACCACCTCTAACAAGCCCTTGCATGGCAAGGAACCAAATGCAGACACCTGGGGAGCCTGCTCAACTGCTTCACTGGAGATATGATGACAGGTAGTTTATAGCAGCTTACAGAAAGGCAAAATAAACAGAAGGCTACCTGCCTTCCACCCCTCTCCCCACTGAATTTCATGGGAAAATTTGATTTCTTTCTAAGCGTTTCAAGTTTCCAGAAGAGGGAAACAAAACACTGTTTGTGATGAGTGGAGTTTGGCAGCTGTTCGGGACAGGTATGGCACTTAAAGCTGTGGGAAACTGTCCCAAAACCTTCAGATGCTGCAAGGAAACAAACAGTTGACGGGAAAGATGCCCACAGACAGGCGGGGGGGGTGTCCCCAAGTCCCCATTTTCCTTCACAGATATTTGTCGCCAGCGTTCTGCTGGCAAACCAGCCCCCATCCATTTGGCCAGCAAGCTCTCTTCTGAAACAATCGCTCAAAGGATTGTATTTGCCACTTCTTATCCTGCTTGAGTGTGAAGACACACAAGTGAGCAGCAGGTGCCCGTCTCAAGCAAAGAACGCGCACTGATTTAATCCAAGTCCATCTACACACGAAGAACAGGCTGAAATAGCTGGTGCATACAGACCACCACAAGAAAAAAAATAAGATGGATACACTTAGAAATCACACCCACCACAGATCACGGAATTGTCAGAGTTGGAAGGGACCTCTAGAGATCATCTAGTCCAACTCCCCTGCTGAAGCAGGATTGCCCAGAGCACATCACTCAGGACTGCATCCAGGTGGGGCTTGAAAATCTCCAGAGAAAGGGACTCTACAAGCTCCCTGGGCAGCCTGTTCCAGGGCTCTGACACCCTCACCGGAAAGAAGTTTCTCCTCATATTTGAGTTGAACTTCCCATGTTCCAGCTTATGGCCGTTGCCCCTCATCCTGTCACTGAGAACCCCTGAGAAGAGTCTGGCTCCATCCTCCTTCAACCCACCCTTTAGATACTTGCAAGCAAGTTCTGGGCTGTTCCTGAAAGGTCACGTCACTCCACATTGTAGATTTCTACCAAGTCGTTGTCTGTCAGGGAGAGTGAAAAATATGACCCTGGGGCTCTCCAAGATGGAATTAGTCCTCCAAATTCTCCCCTCTGGGCACACGTGTGTGTGCATGGAGGGAGCGCGTAGTCATCTTTGCAAAGCACCCTGTACTGCCCTTCCTCAAGCAGCCCAGATCCAGCGTTGACAAGGTCAAATGCAAGAGGAAAGCTCACCCTGGGCTAAGGGAAGGCAGAGAATTGGCAGATTAGTCACCATCCAGATGTCTGCGTTTGCAGGGAGAGAGAAAAGCGCTGGAAAAAAATACAAAAAGACCAGCTGAGGAGGGGTGGAGGCCATGAGAAACGCAAGATGGTGTGGGACTCGGACTCTGGTATTCAGTCACAGGCTCTGCCTCCCAGCCACACAGCATCTGCTTTCCTCTCTGCGTGCCCCCAGTTCACCTCTTGGTCTCTGTCTCCTCTCGGGGCACCGGAAGATCTCTGGGGCTTGCAAGGGCAAGTCCTTCCAAGCACAACCAGAATCCCTGAGTCCCAAGTAAGCAAGGTCAAAGGGAGAACTCGATGTCCTAATCCTTAGCAGGACAGCCCTGAGAGAAAAGGAGATTTCTTCTCAGTATTTCCGCTGTCTTGCATGACACAGGAGCGTGTTCCCAAGCTGATCTGCCGGTCTATTTGGAACATCGATGTTTGCCTAAGCAAATAGCTCGGAAAGCTCCACAAATAGCAGGAGAGTTGGCTAATTGGGAAGAAGTCAGAGAACCACAGAGAAAAACACAAGCAGGCAGCACCAAAGGCAGCAAAGAGTATGGCTGAAGGGCTCTGGACAGCCCAGGGGCACGTCTGCCCTCCATAAATTGTTATTCTTGGTCCCAGTGCCTCTGTCAACAACACTTTCCGCATATGCAAATAGGACCATACTCCTGCAATTACATGGCAATCAGAGGCAAATTACATTCTTGCTGTTTACTTTCAGTGTCCTTAATTAATCCGGTTATTAGACGATTAATGAAGCTTGTTTGGTGAAAAACTCATAGCATTTACAGCAAGAGCTCACACATGCACCCAGCTGGCATCTGGCTCTGCAAAACTGGCACACTGGGCTTGGAGGCAACAAGTCCAACCCCAGTCCCCAGGGCCAGCAGAGCTGGGGTGATGTTGCCACCTGCCCCATGGCTCAGAGGGGCTGAGGGCTTGGGTTTTCTAGCCAGTCCCTCCACCCCACCACTGCCCCACAGCGAGAGAGGGACCTCGGTCCTTCTGCACAAGGTGACCACACCATCTCAGCCTGCTCCATGTGTGGCCAAGCATCTGGACATCCCTCTCCAGGAAGGCTGGGGTGGTTTGGGGACACAGAGCCACCCTCACTTGCTGCTCCTCTCCAAGAGACCATACCAGCAGCTCCTGCCAGCACTAAAGCTGTGAGAGAAGACTCCCAGCAGCCGCTGGCCTCCCTCTTCCCTCCACCACCAACCAGCTCCCAAGACACCCTGCCCTCCCCAAAGGTCACCCCGGCTTGTGTTTGGTTAAGCTGCCGATAATTAAGTGGCATGTTCATCTAATGATCAAATCACTGCACCAGGAGCATGAAAGACTGAGGAGAACTAATTAAGAAGCTCATTTGCATACTCCAGCGTTTCCGGTGCATGTATGGGGTTCCCATAGCAACTAGTACAAAAGCTGATGATGGTGTGTGGGTTTTATTGGGTTTTAAGTGCTGTTCCTTCCCTTTGTTATCCCCAGCAGATAACAAAGGCTCTGCAAGGAAGGTGGTGTGACACTCGGCTCAGGAGGGGGGGTTCTGCACGGCGAGGAGGAACGAGAACGTGCTGCCAGCGTAGCGGGGGCTTGATCCTACTCACAGCACCATTCAATTCAGACACCTGGAGAGCAGGTATCGTGGGGGTGGATGTGCAGCCCAAAAACACACTTGAACATAAAACCCTGACCCGATACTGCTCTATCAAAGAGACTTTCATGAGTCACTTTGGCCCCAACTCTGTAAGGGGCAAACAGCTCCAGAAAGGGGGTTTTGCAGGGGGTTGCACCAAATTCCACAACATCCCAGTGTACAATCACCCTGAATTAGGGGCTGGATGCAGGGACCTCAGGATGCTCTTGCAGCACCTCGGACATGTTGAACACTGTGGGACTGGGCAAGACCCCCTAAAGACTGCATCCCAGTTATCACAGAATGGTTCAGGTTGGAAGGGACCTTAAAGGTCATCGAGTTCCAACCCCCCTGCCCTGGGCAGGGACACCTCCCACCAGACCAGGTTGCTCAAAGCCCCATCCAACCTGGCCTTGAACCCCTCCAGGGATGGGCAAGACGGAGACTGGGCACACAACAGTGAGGATGTCAGCTCAGGACACAGCAGGTTCCCAGCACTGGAAGGCAGTCCAGTCCATGCTCCCTTCATCACGTCACTTTTCCTAAGCACCAAGATTTTTTTCTGCTTCGTATTTCTGGCAAGAAACCTTTGCATTTAGATAAGGAATAAAGCCTGGGATCAGATCTGAACTCTGCAGCAGAGAAGATCAACGTTTTAATGAATTAAATATATTCTAAACTAAATGCAACCTCTTAGCGCTCAAAAATTTGAGCGAGAATAACTTAAAGAAAAAGCCAACAATCCAACTCATTTCAGCTCTCTCTGGCTGTGAACTGGCCACGGGCCAATCAATTATCTTGAATTTATTCGTTATTCAACTTCCCTTCAACAGCCAATTTCCAGGCTGTGAATTGTAGGTGAGCAGTTCCTCCCGCGCTGGCCACGCTCTCCTTTCAGACCAGTTTGCAGGGAAGTGGCTTTTCCAGGTTGCCTGGGGGCAAGGCCTGGCCCAGGGCCACGCAGAGCGTTAGAGGGGCTGGAGCAAGGCAGGACACTTTAGCTGGCATGTCCAGCGTTAGACAGTGCCGGGGGGATTTGGAGGAATGTAGGTTGTTTGACATCCAGCAGCAGCATTTACGGACTTGAAGACAGCCCACGCTACAAGAAGCATCCCCCAAAGGCTGCCCGGTCCTGCCAGGCCTGAGAAAATACATTATAATTCCTCCCCATTAATTAGTTATTGTGCGGGGAGGATATATAGCGTGAGCTACGTAGCCCTGCATCAGCAAAGCACGTTTTGTCACGGAGACCAGATGCCTGCGATGGGAACTCGAAGACCCAGCGTGCACTCAGATGTTTGCTGGGTTTGGCAGGGAGCGGGAGGCTGCAGGGATGAGACCTCAGCTGTTCTGCTCCAGGCTTAACCCATCCTGGGCTGCCCCGGAGCCTGCAGGTTGGGGTACAGATGGAAAAGGGCTGGTCCCTCCCTTTCCCAGGGTGTAGGAAGGATTCCAACAGTGAAGACCACAAACAAGGCAGCAGAGGAAGCAGCGTCGGTACTTCACGCAGCCCACACACACACACCAGGGTTACGCTGCAGCTAAACCACGTGGAGGCACGTCAGGGCTTGTGGACACTCCAAACTCTCACATCTCCACTTGAAACACTGCACTTTGCTATCACCTACTCATACAGAGGAAGCCCTTCCTCCGTCCCCAGTCTAGCCAGCATCCTGGAAAGATCTCCTAAGCCTTCAAGCTGGAAGAAATCCCCCTTGCCCATCCAAAGCTTTCTCCTCCCCTAACATTGTTTTCATTTCCCCCTCCCCCCCTTTTTTATTCTCAATAAAAACATAATTACAGGCTTTTAAAAAAAGCAAATTATAGTGACATACTTTAATTATCTCCAAGCAATGGAGGACTAAATTACACAGTCAGGGAATCGGAGGTTACCTAAAAATAAAAGCAAGAAGCTTCATTAAATGCTAATTGCAGCTTTCACTGCTGAAGTGAGATTTCAACACAATCTGCCATTGACTCGCTCGGCCATACAAGAGAACGCTGGTGTTGGGGAGAGACCTTTGTGTACACATACCTCCATCCGTGGCAATGGGCTCCAGCCACAGGACTCTGCTCAGCCTCTGGTCCTTCCCCAGCCACAGAGCTGGGGGCTTCCACCTCCTTCTGGGTCTTTCACCCCCCTCTGGGGCACCCACTGCCCCCCCCAGGAGCACTCAGAGACATCATCTGTCTTCTCAGCAGCACCTATGCGCTCATCATAGCTTTCCATCCTCCTTGCTGACTTCCCACAACACAGGAAAATTGAATTTGAGGTCTCCATTGGCATCTTCAAAGGTCCCAGTAGCCCCAAAAGAACCTGGTGCTCCAGGCCAAAGGATTTGGCCAGCAGCAGGTCTCGGTGGGAGAAATGCTTCCAAGCACAGAAATCAGCTCAACTTGCTCATTGCAGAGCTGGTCCCCCACCGCTTAATGAACCACAACATCTGTCACAGGCTTTGCTGCCTTCTGCTCTAAATGCACGTCCCACCTTGCTTGGAGCAGTGCTCAGATCTCCTGGGCCCAAACCAGGACTCTGTGGTAGAGGAGCTGGATGAAGATCTGTCTGGGAGCAAGGAACAAGCCACTTTATAACCCAGCCCAGCCCTGCTCTTCCCATCCCCTTCCTCCAGATTTCCTGACGAAGGAGCTTTGCCTGGCTACAACAGGAGGTCTCCAGACCCAGGTGGAGGGGGAGCAATTCCTCCCAAGCCAGGAACAAGGGATGAGGTGGTGGGCAGACAGAGAAATCTGCAAAGAAATTATTTTGGTTTTCCATTTCCTATTGAGTTGGCCTAATTGTGCTGCTAAAGTCTGTAATTTGCCTCTCCCAGAAGAGAGCTAATGACAGCTTCCACGCTGCTGCCATTCTGCGTAGGGCTGGGGAGATGAGCACGCACACAGCCTCCTGCTGGGCCATGGAAAGGACAGCAGGACCCCAAAAGTTCCTGCTTGTCCCTGGAATAGGGAGCTCAGGAGAACTTTGGACTGGGAACGGCAGCCAAGGCCAACAGAAAGTTCGAGACGGGGGGAGATAAGAGCAGGGGATGGAGGGAGGTGGCACCAGCTTGGGTTTCTCCCCCTACTTCTCAGATTCCCAGAAAAAGTGAAAAAAGATGGAGGTCAACCACTCAGGAAACTCAGGCAATTATTGTGGTTTGAATTCAACAACCCTTCACAGAAATAAAAGGAAAATCAGACAAGTGCTTTTCAGCTGTAAGGGAGGCGAGGAGGAAAAACAACAGCACAGATTTCAGGAGGAAATACAAAAAAACCTAGGAATTCCCTCAACAGATCACACAGCATCTACTCCGCTCTTCTGCTCAGCCACAGGCAGCAGAATTACCCTCAAAAATATGAAGGAAAGCAGAAACCTGATCCTAATAGACACCAGGTACCTCCCAAAACTGCCTCACAGCAGCTCTCACCTCTCTGCAGAGATCAGCACCAGAGCCTGCCTAGATCCGCAGCGCTCTCCATCCATCTCAATTGCTTATAGACTGCTCCCTTTTAATTAGCTTTCATAATCAAATAAGTGTCTCGAATTAAACAGAACTGCATCATGAAATGCCGTATAAAATTAACCAGCCATGTGCAGAGGTCACCGCGTCTGCCGCAACAACTGGGAGGGATACAGGTCTGGTTAGCGACACGCAGGAACAGTGCCAGGAAGCAGAGGTTTTAGCTGATGGGAAAAAAAAAAGTAAAAAATTGGGGCCAATTAAAAATCCGTTTCGAGACCAGTGAGGTTGGATTTGTGCAAATATTTTGCCTATCTGCTTAAGAGCATCTTTATATCATTTAAGCTAAAGTCTGAAAGGAATAAGACTGAATCACTGTAAAGCACACTTACACCAAAGTAAGTACCCACATGAGGACTCTCTTGATTTAACACTCCACCAGATCCATCCAGAAATCGGGGGAGCTATTGTGTTTAAATAGGGCCTGGTGCAGGAGGGGAACGTGAATCTATTTGGAAACCATGTTCAAAGTTTAGCCAAGTGACTTCTTCCCCCAGCACCAAGCACAAGCACCCTTTTGGGATGCACCATCCCACCCCTTGAAGCCGAGACCCCCTGGTTCCTCCTCCCAGGCAGCAGCGTTGGGAGCCACTGGGCACAGCTCTCTCTGCTGCACAGCTTTGGCCGTGCCACGGGGCCAACTGCGTGTCAAGGGAAGCAGTTTGAAGACAGAAATGTTTGAGAACGAGAGAGACACACAGAGCAACACCTTGAAGAAGTATTTCCACATGAAAAGAAAATAGTGTATCCAGCTCCTGAAGGAGAACAGTGAGATCAGCCCAGCTCTCTGCATCCTGCCTGGTAGGAGGCATCAACCCAGGTAGAACTCCTCGCTACCACAGGTCTCCTCTTTCCTGCATCCCATCCAGCTCCAGCGTCCTCACCATGCCCTGCAGAACTCCCCAGACCATCAGGAGAGACAAGCCTGGAAGATCTGCTTGGTGACAGCACAGTCAGTCTCCAACCACCACCTCTCTGGAGGACTCCCTCCTCACAGGTGCTGCAAGGGGAGGGAGGGGGATGCTGTAATTAAGGTAGAACCAGCCTTGCCAATCATTATCAGGCTGGGTTGGGAGTAGAAAGCTGCTTGTAAAAACAGCAGAGCTATATCTCAGAGCTAGAAACAGCACCAGAGACATCAACTCAGGTTTTCTGAGAGTCCTCTGAACCAGGCGGCATTTCACATCCAATCCGACAGTGATGGATGCGGTGGGAATGGAGCAGGTTTTTTTCCTCCCAAGAAGCTCTTTTGACAAGTATGATCTTATCAAAGTTTCAAGCTTTTCATTATGTTTCTTTTTTCTTTTTTTTTTTTTTAACTCCTGCCTTCAAGCTGTGCACTGTCCTCTCCATGCCAGCAGGGAACAGTCACGTTCCCTGATCAATGGCTGAAGCTCCCTGCAGTGCTCAGAGCAGCACTGAGACCTCCCCTCCCCGGGGCATGCAGCCTGGGCAACCCACCAGAGCCAGAGCAGAGCCACGATTAATACACAAATACATCTAGAAATGTGCAAAGCACAGGGCTAACATCACTCATCCTCAGAGAAGGGAAAGCATGGGCACCTTTGGGCCAGGAAGGACACAAGTAAAAGGAAGGGGATACATAGGATCATGGAATGGTTTGGGTTGGAAGGGACCTTAAAGATCATCCAGTGCCACCCCCTGCCCTGGGCAGGGACACCTCCCACCACACCAGGTTGCTCCAAGCCCCCTCCAACCTGCCCTTGAACCCCTCCAGGGATGGGGCAGCCACAGCTTCTCGGGGCAACCTGGGCCAGGCTCTCACCACCCTCACAACCAAGAAGTTCTTCCCCACATCTCAGCTCAATCTCCCCTCTTTCAGGGTCAAACCCTTCCCCCTCCTCCTAGAGCTCCCCTCCCTGATCCAGAGTCCCTCCCCAGCTTTCCTGGAGCCTCTTTAGGGACTGGAAGGGGCTCTAAGGTCTCTCTGGAGCCTTCTCTTCTCCAGGCTCTTCTAGGACTCTTGTTGCCTCTGCAAGGCCAGGACGCCTTCACCAGCTTCAGTGCTTTTGCCAGGGACCTAAAGCAACAACTTGCCCAAAACCTGGAGGCAGCTCAGCGCTCTGGGGCAGGCAGCAGATGTTCCTCCTTCCCCTACTTCCCATCTGCTCTCCAGAAGAAAGACAAGCTTGGACCATCCTCTTCCTTTCCCAGCAGCAAACAAGTACAGTCAACCCCCTTTGAAGACTCCAGCAGCAAACACACCAAACCTCCCCAAAACAGGCAAAAAAATCCAGACTCTTTGAGGAGCCCCATACCTTGCACTCCCAGCTCTGCTATCCCAAGGGACGTGCTGGAACCAGGAAGAAGAACCCCCCCTGCAGGAGGGAAGAGCTGCTTTTGTTAGCTCCCTAATTAGCCCAGGTTGGTCCTGATGAGAAGGGTGGAGCTGGCCCTGCCTCTGAAGGAGGGGAAAAAAAAAAGCCCTGGAAAATCCCTTCCTCTCTGCTCCATCCCTCCAGCCTCAGCCCACACCTTGGGAAAGAGCAAAGGAGGAGGAATCAGCCCTTTCTGCCCCAGATCCTGCCCCAGCCCCTGAGCCCTGGGGCCATACAGGCTAGAGCATATGCCCAGGGGATGCTGAGCTCTCCTCCCCCTGTCCCATCCCTTCGCGAGGACCCTGTTTGCAGCAGGATGGCCAGGAAAGGGAGGACATCAAGCCCTCATGGTGGCCTGGAGGGCTTGGCCACCCATAACTTGCCACATCAGCCAAAACCAAGTCACCTCCTGGAGCCTGGAACGAACAGTCACCAAGAGACAGCAAACGCTGAGTGCAAAACCATGGTCTTTTATTAGAAATCTCCTCGTATAAAAATGATCATGCTCTACACAGTCATTGAATAATTCATAAACATCCAGGCACTGAACTTCGTTTTTTTTTTGTGTGTGTTTTTGTTTTTCGACTGGTCAGTACATAAAGCAGACATATTTCAATCCATATGGTCATCACATACATTAATTAACCACCTATAGAAATCAGCACTTTGAACACAGTCTAGGTTTTATTTTATTTTATTTTGTCGTCTGTTTTTTTATGTATTTTTATTTATTTTTCCTTTTTGCAACATATAGAATTTGGTAGGATACGGGAGAGAGAGTGAAGAGGGACGGAGGAAGACAGGAACAAAAGAAAATGGAGGAGTTAAAAAAAAAAAAGAAGAAAAGAGAAAACAGAAGGTTCTGCACAACCACAAACAATCTCACAAATTCCAGAAAAGGGAAAACGTTGGGTCTCTTTTTTTTTTAATTTGCCAAGATACAGGAAAAAAACCCCAAAGACTTGCCGAAGTCCGTCACCTCTTCCCCGCACTACGTCCCCCCTGCTCAACTGTTCCTCTTCCTCCGTGGGGAGGCATGCATTGTCACGGTGGTTGCTTGGTCGGTGGTTTATTTTTATTCTTTCTAAATTTTTATATTTTTTTTGCTGCTGTTGATCACCATCTTCCCCGGGAGCTCTGCCCAGCGGCCCGGCCAGGAGCGTGTCCCCCCCGCTGTCACCTCCCCGTCCCGTCCGGGTCCCCCTCCAGCGTCCTGCGATGAGCGATGCGACTCGGCTCCCTCCCGCGTCGTGGCATCCGCAGCCTCCCTCTGTACCAGGCAGTAGCGATGGCTGGAGCTAAATCGCGTGGTTGCTATAGCTGACGTAGGTCTGTTTGGTAGCCAGTGCTGGAAGGAGAGACAAACCCCACACGTGTCATTAACATCAAGTCCACCCTCCCCTTCTGGCTCCCATCCCAGCCCCCTGCCCTGAGCGTCGTGCCAAGAGATGCTGGCGGGGACGTGACATGGGGTTTGCTCGTGGATTCAGGCAGTGCCAGCACTCTGAATCGTTCCCGGGGAGAGTACTGAGCCATGGCAGAGGGGCTGAGCCCCACAGAAGCCCAGGGGACTCCCTAAAGACAGTTCACCCCGAAGAGAGACCCCAGGATGTGACATGAGCCATGGGGAATGTCCTTTCAGGCTCCCATTCACTTCCCTCAGCAACCTCTTACAGAAAACCCACAGGTTCTCCACGTTCCCAAAAGCTCAGCTTGCCCCAGCCCTGCGGGAGCACGATTTGGGGTCCGAGATGGGAACCCTGCACCCCTGGACACCACTCCATGGCTGCTGGGAGCGGTGCAGCAGGACACAGGCAGCACAAAGCCATCCAGCCCGGCTGTGTCCCTCACCAAAGATCCCCGTGCCCACCCTCGGGTGCTGGAGGAGAACGCGGACACAAACCTGCTGCCACCTTCCACCTTCCCCAGCCCTGGGGACGGGGTTGAAGAGAGGAGGGGAGGAGGCAGCCGTGGCTACAAAAGCCACCGCGCATCCCAGACTGACACCGGGGTGAGTCGCAGCAAGGCCCGGAGCCAGGGAAACGCCAGATGGCAATAAATCCTCCTGCTCCCTGCAGGGCTGCACCGCTGCCTTCGGCCTCGCAGGCTGCAGCACGTCGTCGCTTGCTTTTAACAGCAGCCACAGCTTGGGCAGAGGTGGAAGCAGCAGTTTGCAACACCCTGGGCTTGTCTCAGCACTTCAGCCGGGCACGATGCTCTGCGGAGATGCCACCACGAGGTCCCCAGGTGTCACGGGGCTCAGGAGACACCCCTCCAGCCCAGGGCACGGAGCAGGGCTGGGACAGACAGCAAAGCCCAAGACACCACGAGCAGCACAAAGGTGTCCTCTGCGGAGACCATCCCCACGGCACCGGGCAGAGGGGACGCCCGGCAGCTCTCCCTCCGTCTCGGTGCCTCGCTGACAAATGAACCTTGCTGCAGATTTCAGGCTGGTATTCCCAGATAACAATTAGATAGGCCATAAGAAATTAGAGCTGACAGCGCTATTTGTTAGCCGCAATGTTTTCCTAGCCAATCTGCCCGTATCAAAGCCCTGTGAATTATTTATTCTGTTGTTTATTTAAGGCTACGTGACCTGCCAGTGACAGTGTGAAAAACCGTCCCTCGGTCCTCAGCTGACAACCCCACGCTGCCTCCTGCCCCCAGCATCAATGCCGTGCCCGGCTCCCTGCCTTGGCATGTCTCGGGACTGCGCTGCCAGGCCCCTGCCAGCACCGAGCTCCCGTGTTCCTCATGCCAGACACATGGGAGCCGGAGATGCGGCAGACGGGAGGCTCGGCTCTCCCTGCTCCCGGCACGTAGGATCCTCCGAGGCTCCTGCTGCGAGTCCCGCGGGGGAGAAGGATGCTCAGCGCAGCAGAGAGCATATGGGAATGTTTGGGTTCAGGTCCCTTCCGAGGTGCTCGCTGCATCTGGGCCCCCGAGCCCCGCTGAAGAGGGTGTTTCAGCCCTTGGTGCTGGCAGAGCCCTGGCCAGGAGCTGCCTGTGGCTGGAGGGAGAGGTGGGCACACATGCCAACGCTCCTGCAGCACCACAGCCTGTGACACCGATGCCATGGGGAGTGTTTGGCACCAGGTGGCTCCTCAGGAGAGGGCTGGCATGATCCTGGGCAACCCCTTACCATGGGGAACCCCCAGCCTTGCATGGAGCATCCCTCACAGACAAAAGAGGGGGGACATCCCTACCCACTGCTGCGTTGGGACAGGAGCGCAGACCACACGGATCTGCGATAGTGGCTGACAAAAGCCACCTCCAGCACGGGTGGCAAGGGGGGCTCTGAGCATGTAGCTGCCCTTCACAGTGCAGAGAGGTAGATGAAAGGGTCGATTATGCAGAGAGGCTGCCTACGGAGAGACATGGCATACAGAGCCACCACCAGCGAGAGCCATTACACACAGCGAGGAGGATACGGAGGTTACACAGAGATGCCGAGGGATATGAAATAGCTCAGGCTGGAAAGAGAGCAAGTGTGGCATTACAAAGACAATCATGGCTTTCCATGGAAACGCTGTTTGGTCTCCATCCCACTGACGCTGGAACCCAGGAACTCTGCTGGTACATGAGGAACATTTGTATTTCCGTGAGGATTTCTTCAGACCAGCTCCCCAACCCTGCCGGGAGCCACGTTACCTTGTGTTTCCAGATTTTCGCAGAGCTCTGATTTGGCCTCTCCATTGGGGCGGAAACCTCCCTTCTGAGAGAACTTGTTGGTCATGGTGGCCGCCGTCACCACCGCCTTGAGGCTCCGCTTGCGCTTGGGGACGTTCTGCTCCGGGTGGAAGAGGATGATGTACACCTTGGGCATGTAGAGCATGCCCAGGGACACCGAGGCACTCAGACTCACTGAGATGGTGAGCGTCGTGGTCTGGATGTACATCTGCAAGACACAAGGACATGAGTTAAGCTCCACCACGGCTCTGTAGGATCCAGAAAGGGTCATCTGGGAAAGGAGCAGAGGAAACAGGGGAAGGTGGAGGCGTTGGGGTTAAATAAATGAAGGGGCAGGGAGCCAGGGCTGAAAATGTTGGCAGTATTGGATCTTAAACATCAAATTCGACTTGTTGCATGGGCCAAGGTGGACCTGGAAAAGCCTCTGGCTCACTTTTGCTGTTTCCCCACCTGCAAACATGGGGAGGCTGTACCGATGCCCTGACCTGTGTTTTGGGGCCCTGGCACAGCCTCCCTGTGTGCCGAGCCCTTCCAGCACCCATCCATGCTCCAGCAGCAACCTGTCATCACCCTGACTCAATGTCATCACCAGAAAGAGAGCCCCCCACCCTCTTCACCCTCCCTCTCTCCTCCCCACCACCCACAGCACACTCCGCCAGCCACAGGGCAGGAGTTTTGATGCCACAATGATGGGCACCCAACACGCAGGACCCAGCCTGGGCACCCCCAGTTCCTCCGTCTCCCTTCAACAGGTAATTCCCATTCCCCAGCTGGCTCCCCAGGCCGTTGTCATGTAAGTCACATATTACACACCGACGTTGCCTTTCTGCAGTCAAAACTAATTTCACGCTCACTGTCCAGGACTAACAGTGACAGATGTTTTGCAAAATGAAAGCCCATTAATCTGACTGTAGAATAATCCATTTTTCTATGGAAAGCGTTTGGCAGGCTCCTCGCAAGCCGGGGGCATCTGAAGCAGGTGGCAACAGGAGGCAAAAAGACCCTCTCCTCCCTCCTCCTGTCCCCACCTCTTGTCCCTGAGCAAAACTGGGCAAGACCCTCTGTGAGCATCCCTGCTCCATCAGCATCCCTTCTCCCAGCACAGGGCTCTGTCCTCTCCAGAATCCTCCCCTCTGCCGTGGATGTCACTTGTTGGGCCTCTCCAGGCCGAGCAGAGAGAGGGCTCTGGGTCCTTGGATGCCTTTGCAAGCACACTTTTTCTTTTCTACCATTTTGCAAGCCACTAGCAAGGTTTTAGAAGGAGGCTTAAGGCAGCTTCTGAACTTTCCCCCATGGCTCGGTCACAGTGTCGTGTCCGGAGTTTCTCCTACAGTTGTTTCCCACATGGGATTTAGTGCGGGGCAAAGTGGCAGGACCTGGGGGAGCCAGGGGAAGCCTGGGGGCTGCAGCATCCTGGGGCCAGCAGCTCCCCACCTCCCCATGCTTAACGTGGGGGCTCACTTTCTGGCATCAGATCAGATCAGATGTCCTGTTCTGGGCTCCCCAATTCAAGAAGGACAGGGAGTCAAGAGGATGAGGCCAGCCTTTTTTCAGTGGTGCCCAGGGACAGGACAAGAGGAAATGGGCACAGACTTGAACATAAGAAGTTACATCTAAACATGAGGAGGAACTTCTTCCCTTTAAGGGTGGCAGAGCCCTGGCAGAGGCTGCCCAGAGAGGTGGTGGAGTCTCCTTCTCTGGAGACATTCAAAACCCACCTGGACACATTCCTGTGGGACCTGCTCTGGGTGGACCTGCTCTGGCAGGAGGTTGGACTGGATGATCTCCAGAGGTCCCTTCCAACCCCGTATCATTCTGTGATTCTGTGATCACTAGAGCAAAAAGGTGCCCAAGGGCAGGAGCTGAGCACACAGGCTCCACACGGCTCCCTGGGGAGAAGGCTCATGGAGGCAGCTCCAAGCCATGAGCGAGAGCCAGCGGGCGGCAATAGCCCCCGGCCAGGGATGTCACCCCACCCCAGGACCCACTGGTCCCAGGTGTGACCACGCAAAGAAACATTTCACTCTCTTCTCCTGCTTCAGAAACAAGCACACATGCCCAAAAGCATTTCAACTCAACCCAGAAGGAAAAAAAAAAAAAAAAAAAGCAACAAAGCTTGCTCTGAGTCAACAGAAAAGTTTTGTTTGTCCCCAGAATAACACCTATTGCTGTCACATGCGCTGGTTTGTTTGTTCCACCTTCTCTCTATATATGCGCGCAGTCAATCTAGGCAGTTTTTGGAAATAAAAATGTCATTTCATCAAGGAAAAGTCAAAACATATCTCTGTGCCAGAATATCTGCTCTTTTTTTATTTTTCTTCCCTTTTCTTTTTTTTTTTCCCCGCTGAATCTCTCCTGACTTTGCCACGAGTGCCCTGGACTTGCCGGGAACGAGGGCAGCGCTGGGACACCGAGTCCAGGCACCCCAACCCCAGGGACTGGCACAACTCTGCTTGGCACCGGCGTGACACCCCGTGGGACACGGCTGGGGCTCCACAGCCCTTCACACCCCCCCGGATCCCCCGCCCGCCCGCCCTCCTGGTCCTCAGCAGATGCCTCTCGGAGGAGCCTCACTTTTCAATCCGGCAATTTCCATATTTCCTGCCTCTGCAGCGACTCCCACCCGTGTCTCGGGACTCGGAGGCGTTTCGGCAAAGAGGGAGAGAGCAGCTTGAGCTGGAGCTCAGACAAGACGTCTCCGGGCTCTCTTCCTCCTCCGTACCCAGCTTGGGGCTCCAGCCCCCAGCCCCGCCGGGGACTCCCCTCCACCGAGACCCCGAGCACCACCAGCTCCAGGCTCCCCCCATCTCTTCGCCCTCCTCAAACCCCTGCAGCACTTTTGGGGTCTCAGGGGGCCGCCTTCA
>JAHREE010000285.1:0-43759 GCA_033628505.1 Tringa tobata
ATTGTTGTCATTTTTGTAATAGGGCACGAAGATGTGGTGTTGGTGTTTATCATTAATGTACCAGGCAACATGCTAACGTCTGGTGACAGCAATTCCAAATCTGGATGAAGAAAATTCAAACATTCTAATAAAAGATAAAGCCCAGCAAACGCATCCTTTTATGCTCTTTGACCAGTTCTTTGGGCATTGGTAGGAACAAAGTGGGTTTGGTTGCTGGGGGAAGTTTGATGTCCCAGTAAACACCAGGCTTTTAACCAAGGCCCAAGGCAGTGGCCGAGGTGGACACCTCTGGCTGAGGAGCAGTACGTGTGGGCAACTCTGAGGCTGGTAATCTGATTCTTGTTTCTTTTTTTTTTTCTTTCAGATGGAAAGAATGCGAGTGGATCCAAACAGCGTTATAATCGTAAAAGAGAAACTTCATATTCAAAAAATGAGAACTTTTCCAGTCAGTCCCGTCGCTCCAATTCACAGAAAAGCAAAGCTTTTAACAAGATGCCCCCTCAAAGGGGAGGTAGCGGCGGAAGTGGCAAACTTTTTAGCTCTAGTAATGGTGGAAGACGAGATGAGGTGAGAATTGTAATGCCGTGCCTCCAAGGCCTTCTTTCTTGGGACGAGAGGATCGCTCTGACCTGCCTAGATAGGTCTTCTGTGTTCAGCTCCTGGGCTGGGAAGGGAAAGAGCGATAAGAGGTGCTAACATCGTTGAGATGCCAGAGTGAGTGTGAGCCGAACAACTTGGCAACAACAGAAGAGGAGTGCTCTCTGCTCTGAGAGACTTGCAATAAAAAAATGCCATCTGAGGAATGGGTACCTAGACAGGCTATGTACATATCTCATGAAACGGAGGTCTTTCATGAAAATATCTGGTGATACGATTTCTAGCTTTTAAGCCTGAGGTGATTGTGTCTGACCACTTCAGTGTACAAATTTGCATGTTCTAGTGGTATTGGGAAAGTAATCATATTAGCCTTGGTGACATCAAGATGGAGTAAAGCCAGACCGAGGCTTTTATGCTGATGTGGGTCTAAACGCCTGTAGACTGTTCATGGGTTTTCATTCATGCTCTGATTTTTCAGTTTTAGTGGATGAGCAACGCCGCTCGCTTAAGTTGCTGACTGTCAAAACTCCCCTGCTCTCTGTTGAATTCTCATTATATGAAAACTAACCAAAACGAGTACAACCTGTGCAAGTAGTAATCAGGCTTGTATTACTTTCCATTTAAAAGAATATTGTCAGGATTTGAACAACTTTCTTCTGTTATTAACCTGGACTACTAGGTTTTGCCAGCTTTTACTTGTTCCTTGTGCCAGTTGTTTTTATGCTCCTCTCCTTTTGAACAGTGTGGGGTAAGACCACTCAGTTCCAACTTTCGGGTTCTCATGCGCTTTTAACGCTGCGCTACTTGATTTGCAGAACTGGAATGGGCGAAGGTGAGTGAGTGGATGCTGCGTGTTCTGTCTGTACTCACTGATGGGGCTGGGGTATCAACTTGTACTGATGCTTTTGCAGTAAATTCTAGCAAGTTCTAACCAATGCTGTTGTCTCTTAGGTAGCAGAGGCTCAGCGGGCAGAGTTCAGCCCTGCCCAGTTCTCTGGTCCCAAGAAGATTAATCTGAACCACTTACTGAACTTCACTTTTGAACCCCGTGGCCAAGCAGGCCATTTTGATGGGAATGGACATGGCAACTGGGGGAAAAGGAACAAGTGGGGACATAAGCCTTTCAACAAGGAGCTCTTCCTACAGGCCAAGTGAGTGGAAGACTGGTAGGGCTCTTCTGCAGAGACACTGAGCTGTAAGGGATGGTCAGCCAGGGTTGACTGCTTGTATTGACTTTTCCAGGGTGAAGTTACCTCTCCATAGTGTTTTTAGTGGTAAAGACTACACTTGAAAGAGATAAAAATATATCAAGTTGTCGTCTTTACCTATTTACAAGAGATCTGATGGACTGAGTCCTTTAAATACAAACCAACTAGTCCTCTGCTGTAATTTTCTAGCATCGCTTGTGGAACATGACAATCCATCAGGAAGCCCTGTGTAGTTGCCTTATGAGGGACGGTTGTTTTTTCCAAAAAAAAATAGTATATTGAGATGGTAGGGGTAGCAGTTGCTGGATAAAAGCTAATCTGAATTAATAAGTCTCAGAAGCAATTACTCATATGGGTCTTAGTTCCTAAACAGCTGGTTGTTTCACAGGCCCTGAGGTATGTAGTATAACCCAAATGATGATCAGTATAGTAATCCAGCAGCAGAATTACTTTTGACTGGAAATAATGGTCGCTTTTGCTGGAATTTGAAATGTGTTTGGGACTTCCTGTGTCTGATCATGTTAAAGATAACGAAACCTGTTTTCAGCATTGATGCTTCTGACTCTTTCCTATTGTTTTGTGGCTTATTGTAGGGAAGTCTATTTGCAGGACTTGCAGGAACCCCAGTAGTTCTAGTTTTTGTGAGCATGTTTTTTCCACTTGTGGATTCCCTATTTTTTAATAGACCCCTGATGGAGCTGGCTGTTTCTTACATGTTTCTGGAAACTCATTCTGCCTGGCTCATTCTGTGCTTAGTATGTGATAATTGTGTCTAACTGAAATTACACACACCTGTATTCTGGAAATCTGGTTGTGAATTGAATGAACTCTTTTGGGGTTTGTTGGTGGTAGAAGTTACTGACTGCGTTCAGCAGTTTTCTGCTGGACAAAGAAGAAGCTCAGAGAATCCTGTAGGATAGTTCTCAAAGAATTTTTAGAAACAACTGAGTGGATCATCTGTTTCTTTGCCTTTCCCCAGCTGCCAGTTTGTTGTCTCTGAAGAACAGGACTACACAGTCCACTTTGCTGATCCAGATACCTTGGTCAACTGGGACTTTGTGGAGCAAGTGGTCAGTTTTGATGGGCTAGATTTTTTTTTTTTCTTCTTGTTAAGGAGCTCAACCTGTCTTTAACTGCCTCTTTAACTCTGTGATGTTACGTAAAACTCAGCTGTTTTTGAGTTGAGGCTTCTTCTGTCACTCCCACAACACCGGGAAAGATCTGTCATGGAATATATTATGAAATACTTTCATGACAGGAAAAGAGAAGTGCTAAAATCTATTAGGAAAATTAGCAGCTTCTTCTTGCTTTCGCAGATGGGAGCTCATCAAAAATAGTATCTGACATTCTGTAGACAGAGTCCTTGTGATTGAGATATTAACAGAAAACTTGGGCACGAGTCCATGGAAGAGGACTAGAGTGTAGAATTATTCTGTGCAGAGGTGGCCCGTCTTGCCTAGCAACAACATGGAAAATCTCATGAGAATTGTGGTCAGAACTTCGGGTTGCCTCAAGTAGAAACTTATTATCTGCCAAGACTAGTCTTGGTGTGTGATGCAGCTGGAGAGGAGGTAGGCTTACTGTTAGGCAATGCTACAGAGAGCTGAAAAATCTAGGTGCTTGCGTGACAGTTATGTCTCTGCAACATCCAGATGCTAATACGGTGTCTGACTAAACTAGCATGCTCATGGAAATAGGTAAGTTCAGTCTTGCAGTTAAACAGGGCTGCACAAGTCTGCTTGTGTAAGTGAGGCGACAGCTTGTTTGCTGCCTTCTCAGCGTCTGAATTCGGATGATGAAGGTGCTGCTGACTCTTACAGATGACGAATACATGAGAGAAAAACATGAGAAGAGTGACTTTTTTAATGTCGTTAGAGTAGAAATACCAGATGGGTGTGCATTCTGAAGGTGTTGCTTAGTTTACAGTGCACTTAATTTATTGGTAAATAAGCAGAGCCTAAAGAGCTGCAAGATGAATATGTTAGAGTAGATCTTAGAGGTGGCTTATTCTGTAGCACAGGAACTGATTTCCAAGTCTAAAACTTGTACTATTCTTCTCATGTGCCATTTCAGCGAATTTGTAGCCATGAAGTGCCCTCTTGCCCAATATGTCTCTACCCACCAACCGCAGCAAAGATCACCCGCTGTGGGCATATCTTTTGTTGGGCATGTATCCTTCATTATCTCTCCTTGAGTGAAAAGACCTGGAGTAAATGTCCTATTTGTTATGGCTCTGTTCACAAGAAGGATCTCAAGAGGTGAGACGATATTTATTAAATGATGTATCTTTTTGAAATGTTATTATTAACCCTACTAACCGCCTCCTTACATTGCAGCGTTGTTGCTATGGAAACACGTCAATATGCAATTGGCGATACCATTACCATGCAACTTATGAGAAGAGAGAAAGGTGTTCTGATAGCGCTGCCCAAATCTCAGTGGATGAACGTGGTGCAGCCTGTTTACGTCAGAGGTGAGTGTGTCTGAGTACTGGTGGTTGGCATCCTGCTCCTGACTGGGACTTGTGTAGAGAGGATTTACCATGGCAATGCCATGCTGTCGCCTTAAAATAGACCAAACTACAAAATGTGGTTTAGCAGCTGAAAACCTTCGTGACCACATATTAATAACAAGCTTTTTACCCACGCTTTGTTTTTTGTAAGGCTTTAACTTGTGTGCTGTCTCCCTTCAAACTACTGCACTGCAGCTCCTGACTTCTCAGTCATTGGCGTTAGTTTGGTGTGAGTTTTGTATTGTAGAGTCGTTGGTGTGACTCTTGCTGCTTTTGTTGGCTCTTCAGTGTCCTTAACTTTTTTCCCTCCTGGCTCCTTACACAGCTTAGCAAAAATAACTGTCTCTGTCTAAACTATTTCAAGGATGTAATCTTAACAAGGTTTTCATCATCGCCATTTATCAACTAAAATCTGAGAATGATGCAGGAAAATAATCAAAATTATTGCAAACCTTTTCCAAACATCTGTTGCCTGACTTCTTCGGTTTTCTTCAGTCAAGTAATGTGACTAACACATCGTCATCTTATCTGTTGGTATCACAAAAATTTTGTGACTAAAGTAATTTTACTTCACATTGCTGTTTTGTGGGCTGTCTTGGCTCACTTGGTTTTGCAGTCACATTTGTGAAAGGCTATGTGCATTTAAGCTCTGTAAAAAGTCAAGTCTCCGAACTAACGCGTGAGGGGTATCCAGCAGGCAGGGTGTGTGCTTACATGTTCCTCAGTATTTGAAAGTAAAGGGCTTTAAATCCTTTCATAAAACAAACAACAGAACAAGTACAGGATTTGAGATCATTCTAAACCCAGGAAGTTCAGCATTAACTTGGTGTTCTGTAGACCAGGTTGGACCCTTGGGGAGCAGTGAGTATAGGGACTGTACTGGTAGGTGATGCTATGGTTGCTGTAAGCTCTAGAGTTAAGCTAAGCTCTCCAGTAACAAAGACCTTTTGCTAAACTTGCAATTCTGTTGTTTACTATTTCTGCTGTGCTTCTTTTAAAAAAAACTCGTAATAATGTTTTGTATGGAGTTTGAATGTTTACAGGTTTATGAACTAGTTTGAGCCAAAACAGAGGTCACTTTTGGAGAACTTTCTAGTTGCAATATTTTTGAGTATGTAGAGAAGAGGAAGAAGCTGAAGACTGCATTGTTTCAGGCAGTTTTGACCATCCAAGGCTTCTCAAAGGTGGTGGTTCCACAGCATAGAAGTTTATGCTTGATTTTTTTTTTTTTTTTGATGTGTAGCAACTGAGTGGTGAAGTGGCAGGTTGAAAGTGGCAGATAAACTGCTGTGTGGGGGAGATGTGTGTAGCAGAGCAGGTATGTGGCACCAGCTTGTGTCATCAATGATATAAAGGTAATATGCGCAGTCTGTATCAAATTCTTGCTAAGCATTGTCTGCCCTGGGGTGGATTAACTCACAAAATTGAGCAGTAGCAAAACTTCAGAAGAAACAGCGGTCCAACCTGGTACCTCTACATGTGGATATTAATGGTTTGGTGCTCCTTCTGTTCAGATGACCAGCACAGTCAGTATTCAAAGCTGCTTCTGGCATCCAGGGAGCAGGTCTTGCAGCTGGTGATTCTGGAGGAGAAAGCAGCATTACTGAAACAGTATGAGGAAGAAAAACACACCCCAGAGGCTTGCTTTATTGAGGCGGCTATCCAGGAACTGAAGGTGAGAACTTCTGTGGAGTAACTTTATTTTTGAGAGCATGCTGAGCATCTGTGTTCTGCTGCATAAGTGGTCATGTGTGATTATTCTGGTCTTTGTGATGTACCTGCTAGCAGGGTTTGCTGCTAGAATAGCATTATAAATCTTGGAGGAGGCCTCTGGACCCCAGGTATCTGGAGTGATGTTGAAGATAACAGAATGCTTTTTACTGAATGGTATTCCTTCCATAAATGTAAAGGAGTTCTGCTTTTGAAGGGAGGTGTGTTTCCCTTTTAGCTCCAGCAATTTCTTGGATAACTTCTGTTTGGCAGATATGAGCAAACCTGTAGAACATTCCTTTTCAGAGCATTTGGTATCCTACAATGGGTGTGCTTTCTAGTAACAAGAAGGAGAGGATCTCTCTTCAAGGGTCACTCTTTGTCACAGATGAATTATAGATCTGTGGAGACCTGGAGTATAGGGCAAGGCTAAAAATAACTATGGTGATAGTCTCCTGGCTTAAATAGGAAATTGAAACTTGTTGTCTTTGGATGACCTGTAGGAGCGAGAAACCGCACTTTCTGCTGACAAGGATAAAAACAGTGGCATTGCTGGGATCACTGCAGCTGTGGAAGAATTGGTCCTAGAAAGCTCAAAGGCTGTGGAGCCTGCAGTTTCCCAAGAGAAAAAGGTGGGTGACAACTCTGCTCTGGCAGATCTTGTTAATACTCTAATTCTGCCACTCTGCACTGCGGTGTGTGGTGAACTGGTGCCAAAGATTTGTGCAGAGGCGATAATCTTTTGAAGGCGATGATGTGGTACTAACTGTATGCTCTCTGCTGTGATAGTGTGGTGTGGAATATCTCTCTGCATTCGATGAGGAGCTTGTGGAGCCTTGCTCTGATCTGGCAAGTTCCTTTTCGCCTCCTGTGGAAGCAGAAGAGGCAGTGCTGGATGAAGAGGAGGTACCTGAGGTGGACACCGTAGGGGAACCTGATATGAACACTACAGAAGAACCAAATCCAGCTGAAACAAGCTGCCAAGAATCTAAAGATACAATTAGCAGTGGACATCTTAGCAACTCTCCTTTTTACTATTTCTATCAAGGTCAGTGTAATGAAATCCTGGAATCATGGGGGCAGAGGTGCCACCTTTGGGGTCCTCTTGAGGAAGATGTTTGTCAGTTCATTAGGTGCAGCTAGCCCCTGTGAAATGAAAGTCCCACAGAAATTCAGAAGAGAGCTTTAATTTTATTACTGGAGAGTGTACTGGGGTGGGGAGAAGGGTATTGAAAATGAACAGGCAAAGAACAAGTGATGATATCTTATCTTATAGCGGAGGATGGACAGTGTATGTATCTTCACCCTGTGAACGTTCGATGTCTTGTTCGTGAATACGGCAGCTTGGAGAAGAGTCCAGAGAAGATAACTGCAGCTGTAGTGGAGATAACTGGCTACTCAATGACAGAGGTAGTTATTTTATCTTCTTATTAGCTAAGGACGTTGTTTTAGCAGATTGATCATTGTAGCTGACAGATGAGACTTGTTTCTCTTCACTAATAAGAAATAATAACTATGAATGGGTAGGCATGCTAATCTGTGAAGGGCATCTCTGTAAAGTGCAGTACCTTATGTTTTTGATAAGTAGACTGCAGTCTAGTTTTTTTCTAGAAGGTAGGAAATTCTAGGAGTAAGAGAATCAGTAAGTGACCTGGAGTAACTGCATCCAAATCTGATCATGATGTAGTTGGTGGAGATCTTGTTTCTGACCCAGGGCATCCTTCACGTGTTTGTAGTTTATAAAGTGATTATTGTGTCACTGCTGCTGTTTTTTCCCATTTGATTTGATGAATGGTGGGTGTTCTAGCTCCATAAGCTATTCATCACTATGGCAGCCTCTTGACCTTGTTGTGGTGATATATCTGCTCTTTTTTTATCAGGATATAAGACAGCGTCATCGCTACCTTTGTCACTTGCCCCTCACCTGTGAGTTCAGCATTTGTGAACTGGCTCTGAAGCCACCCATCATCTCTAAGGAGACTTTAGAGTTGTTTTCAGGTTGGTGCTACCTTTTTTGTATCTGTGAGGGTGAAGGGGAAGTCGTTCTTATCCCTTAATGGCAGAAAAAAAGAACATTCATAGCAGCTTTACTCCTCTTGCGCCAACTGTCTGATACCTACTAGACAGAACAACCCCAGTTCACTGTTTTATAGACAACAGTTATACAAAGAATAAAAAAGCCTGACTGCTTGGAAGAGCGTATGTTGTTTGTAAGCGTATTTTGTTACTAATGTGTTATAACTGAATACATTGTTCTCAAAGCTGGTGAAAACATTGCCAAAATATTGGTGTGGTTTTCTTGATATCCAATGCTGTGCGTTGCTCCTAGATGACCTTGAAAAGAGGAAACGTCTACGGCAGAAGAAAGCTCGTGATGAACGACGACGTGAACGCAGAATTGAGATAGAAGAAAACAAGAAACAGGGCAAATGTAAGTAGTGATTGAGCATAACTGGTGGATTTCAAGTCATCTTTAGTCGCTGAGCTGATTTTCTTGAGCTATAGGATGAACTCTAAGGCCTTTAGTTTGTAGAGTGTATTTAGAACAAGATTACAAGGTATTAGAAACAATGTCTGTAGAGCAAAAAATATAAGCTGTTTTAGTCAGGATGTGAAATGATGTTGTGTAATTCCTGCATACTTGCCCATTATGGGAGAGACAGAGGGCATTTGAGGGCACAGCTGTCTCCATCATGTATATAGCTCTCAGGATTCTTGGTTTCTGTTTTTATAGTAATCATGATATAGAGTGAAAAGTGAAGAAGGGGGAAAAAATGCCTAGGAGCTGCTTCCACCCAGCAGCAGGGCTTGTACTGGTCTCCAAAATAGAGGGTGGAAAGAAAATTGAGTTGGCACCTCCTAGACTCCTGAAACAACTTGCATATTGACAGTCCTCCCCCATATTGTGTAGTGCTTTAATTTAAAACCTCTTTCTAGATCCAGAGGTCCATATTGCTTTAGAGAATCTGCAGCAGTTCCCTGCTTTTACCTCTTGCCCCGGAGAAACCAGCACTGATCATCAGAGCTTCTGTCTGTCTCCTCTTGGCAGAAGCCCTGTGTTTCAGACAGGTGAGCATCTGGAAAAACACATCACATCTAGTTCTTGATCATTCTTTTGGGATCTACTGCTCAGGTCATCATGCTAAACTTCCTTAAAACTGATCAAATACTGCATCTTCCCTAGATTGCCTTTGAGATCATACACTAAAGGCTGACACAGCTAAGAAACATTCTGGTCCTTTGTCTGCTGTAGTACCTCTACTTCAGTGACAATATGAGATCTGCCCTGTAATTACCCCAACTTCTAAATCTTTGCTGAGGCAGAAGAAAAGAAAGGAAAAAAAATTCCCCCAAAGGGGAAGAAAAGTGAATGCCAGAAAAACGCTACTGGCATTTTTTTCTTTCTACCCTCTCTGTCTTCCCCACCACATTCTACTAAAATCAAACGTAGTTGATGAGCACTCAGTTAAGTTGTTGTCCAGTGACGGTTTACCAAATGTTTTATCTTGCGGTTCATGACAAATATTAAATAGAAACTATTCTTAAATGTTTTTAAAAAACCAAACAAGTCTCCCCCCACCCACCCAAAACAAAAAAACCCACACAACACCCCAAAATAAGGGAACAACTCCCTCCCCCAAAACCAACCCAAACTTAAATCTTCCTTAAACAAAGATTGAGGAAATTTGAGAGGTCCCACTGTGTGACTAATGGATGGAATTGATGAGATAAAAATGATTAATTGCATAAGATAATAAAACTTTATTTCTATTTCATCCTGATAAGCAGCATAATGAGTGCCTTTGCCAATGCACCTGGCTTTAATTGCTGCTTTCTCTGTAGAGTCTATTCCAACTCCACTGTCACCTGCTGCCAGCCAGGTCAGCCCGTTGCTCTGTGGCAGTTTGGAAGAAGAGTCTCCCTTCCCTTCTTTTGCCCAGGTAAGCTGTGTAGCAGGGTAAAACTTGTCAGAATTGTGTGTGTCTTAATTGGGCATTCGTCTGAGAACACAATTACTTCCCCCACGAAAACAACATGGGACAAATCTTAGGGAGACAACATAGCGTTGGAATGCTTAAAGGGGTTCCTAGATTTTCTTACCGCTTGGGGAACATGCAGGATTGGTTTAGTACGTGGGATTTAATCATATCTTACAACTTTTTTTTTGATAGATGTTGAGAGTTGGAAAGGCAAAACCAGAAACATGGCCCAAACCTGCTCCAAAGATAAGAGGTAAGAAAATTTGGTATTACTACTTCAGGTTCTTTACCACACATCTAAATCTAAGAAATCTTGTAACTTCACAAGATGCATCTGGAGTGCGGAGGGGCATATGCACTGTGAAAGTTTTATACTTCTGCCTCTCAAGGCCCTTTCCTTCTTTCAGATGAGAACACTCTGGCACTCCCTGTGCCAGCAGACAGTGATGGAGAAAGTGACAGCTCTGACCGCATACCTGTGCCCAGCTTCCAGAATTCCTTCAGCCAAGCTATTGAGGCAGCCCTCCTGAAACTGGACAAACCGTCCACACCTGATCATTTATCAGGTAAAAGGCGGGGTTGAAGGCATGAAAAATTTCTGAAGGGAAAAGAAATATTAGTATTTCCCCTTCTTCCTCTGGGAGAAGTGAGAGCAGCAATTTTGGGAACCAAATATGGGCCACAGGACAGTTCTGAAAATTGTCAGGTTGTGGTTTCTGACCAGGTTGTCTAGGGTTTCTCTTAGCTTAAACTGGCTCTCTTAGTGGGAGCTGAGATCCCCAACCAGAAAAGAATCCTGTTAGGACAAAGATGGCTTTTGACAATCATGTTTGCTGTGTCTCTACTGGAACTGAATTTAAGCTTTCTGTAAACGAAGTTCAGGTTATGCACTTTTAAACTAAAAATACCTGAGCTGCTGAACTACCACTTAAGTTTGACCAAAATGTCAAGCTAACTGCTAGCTGAGATTTAAATTAGGGACTTGGAAACAATTGGGATGAACTTAATCCTCTAAGCCCGGTGGTGGTTGATAAAACTTATTTATAATGCTCATTTGTGATGTTTAGCTTTGGCTTGTGTTTGGAGACTGCACTGAATGATGGGGAGTTGGATGGGAGGGCCTGGGAGTTTCAGTGAAATTATCAGCTCCAGTTGTGTATTTTGGGCATGGATGGAAGCGATACCTCTCTGAAAGGCAAACTGTTGCACGTTTGCAGCCCTAGGATCTGCTGTTGCAACAGCAACTTTAGAATCAGTTAGGCACGTTTATAGGTATGTTTTAGGTGTGATGGAGTCTTCCTTAGTTTGTCTGCAGTAATTTTTTTTGTTAAACTACTTGGTGCTTAGTGAGTTGATAGGAACTATCACAGGCCTGTAGAAGTCATTTGGGTGAGGGGAGACCTTTATCATTTGTGTGTGACATTCTTGTTCCATGAGAAGAATGACAGTATCATTTTAATCCTTCACAGAGGAAAAGGGAGGCAAGAAAAGAAAGAAACAGAAGCAGAAGCTACTGTTCAGCACCTCTGTTGTTCACACAAAGTGATTCTGCTATTCAAGAGAAGTTTCCTCTCCTGGTTTTCTTTTCATTTTGCTTTGTTTTGCTGCTATAGTTTAAGTATTTAAATTTGAACAGACTAAACTTGTGTTTCCAGGGCTTCTAGGGGGTTCAGGAGGAAACCGTGACAGTGTATGTTGAAGGAAGGTGTTTTGATTCCAACTACTTAATTAGTTTATACTGAAACAAAGTTTTGAAAGAAACAACCCAGAGACAAATGAGCCAAGGGTTCTAGTCTATGCCAAGGCGGTTCTTTTGGCCTGATAAGCAGTGTGAAAGTCTTTTCACCTGTGTGGCACTGCGAGAATACTGCAATATTACCTAAGTGAAAAGGCAGAGCCTTTATTTCCCTTGAAGTATTCACGTGCAGAAGTCCACCTGTGCCAGTAGTGCTGTTCCAGTAAAGCTGTCAAACTGCTCTCTTGAGAAACTGGTTTCCACTGCATTGGAAATGAGCAAAAAAGCTTCCTGGCTTTAGAGTGTTAGCTGCTATATCTGTTCTTTTTCTAAAGAGCAAGAATTCCTCCTGTTCTCCTGGCTTGGAAAGAGTTAAAGCTGAGGTGAGTGTAAAGCAGAACTTGGCTACTTGGTTTTGAGGTGACACTTGATGAATTTGTGTATTTTAAAACGCATACTGGCACTAGTGGTAGAAGGAACCTCCTGGCTTTTCTCAGTTGTTCAACTCTGTTTTAATGTGGGTGAGTGAGTGAGGCTGCTAATTTTTTTTTTTTTTAATTTTTTTTTTTGCCAACCATGGGCTACACATTCTTTGTAACCCGGTCATCTAGAATAAACACTCCACCCTAGGGCTTTTGGTAACTACCTGAATGATGTTTTTGACACTGGCTGCTCTTGAATGGGAAGAACAACTGATAGCTGGAGTCTGTAGATAACTTTTATCGCCCAGCAAGAAGCTGGGGTCTCTTGTACTGGGATAAGGGCCTGTATCTGCTTGGTTCTGGGATGTAAGTTGGTCTGCACTAAGCACCTCAGGCTATAAACATGCCTCTTCTGGACCCCTCCCTGCTCTTTCTTTGGGTGGTCATGTTCTGCACTGCTTGTGGTTTGATTTCAGCTAATGAGTTAAGTGGTGTGGATTTTGTTGAATAAAATGAACTGTAGGTGTAACGTACCGGTCAAGGCCAACAGTTGCAATAAATCATATGCGCACACACTTCCAGTACTGCACACTTCCTGAGCTGTCACTGACCTGCCCTATCAGTGGTGGAGCACGCCACCACTTAGTCGCACAGATTCAAATCCTGCCTTCCTGCTGACAGATTTCATGCCAGGGAGGTGGTATAAAGCACCCTCCACCTTACAGTGCAAGACTGACAAGTGTCTCCTCTTGGGCCCCGCTCACAGCAGTGCTCTGCCTACGTTTGCACAGGCTTTAGAAAGCTGGTGTGCTCTCTCCCTCTGACACCGACTGGGCTGAGCAGGGAAGCTGTGTGTTGGAAACTCCTGGAGTTGGGTATTCTAACACCGCTGGTAAAGTCATTGGCTCTGTCTCTAGGTAAAAAGTTTATGTCAATGTGTTGATGCTTGATTTCAAAGCAGAAGGCTCCGTATTACACAAGTGCTTCCTCGAGGCACTTAACCGTGTGCACATGGGAAGCTGGTACCAAAGAGCGTATTTCACAAAGCTGTGTGTGCAAAAAGAAGGGGGGGAAGGAGGAGGTATAGAATCCTTCAACTGCTACAGGAGGACAGAGGGAACACTTGCAAAACATTCTTTGAAATCAGCTTGACTTCACGCTTGGTCACGATTAACTACACTTGATGGAAAGACAGTACAGCTTGTTAAGAGAGGGCAAAGAAACTAAGACAAGATGCCTGAAAGTGGTAACACATCTTGCTGTTAATGCTTTACACACATGTTGGGAAGTTATTGGTGAGGGTAGGGAAAGGAACTAAGTAAGACTCAAGTATGCAGTTAACTGCGTTCACAGTACTATTGTTTCCTATCTGTAACAGTCATTTTAAGCCATGGAACAGGAGTAACTACTTAGTGTCTAACTGGTACCTGTTGTGTTCTGTAATCTTTACACATTTATAGTCAACTTTTCTTTGCATTGGGAAGAGAGACAGAATAGCTGGAGCTGGTGTAACTCACCTCCACACTTCACAGGCACTAGAACGAGGGAAGTGATGTGGGCAAGGACTTGTCCCTTCTGCAGGGGCAGGCTCCACAGGACAGCATCTTCAATTGTATCTTGTTTTCCTATGGATTCAAGAGATGATACCAGCAACGCTACTTTCCTGTAACTGATTGGTGTAAACTTAATAAATATCTAAGCAGTACTCGTACCTACGAGTTTTATAATGGGTCAGAGTGAGTTGAGCCTTACAGCTCTACCTTATGTTCCACGTACTCTCTGCTCCTGTATACAACCGGTGCTTTTGTGACTCAAAACAATGGACAACCCTATGGATAACAGGTGTGCTTAAAGATAAGGTAAAAAACAGTAATATGCTAGTGCTTTTTCTGTACTGAAAGAGAATAACTACATTCCTTGTCCTTATTAACTGCCTGAAGCTCACTTCTACCTCAGCATGAAGATCACATTGAGCTGCTGCACTTCTTAGAGTGCAGGTGGTTTTTACTTCTGGAGTGAAACAGGCAAGTAACCTATTTAAGTAAAACCATTTAACTGAAAAAAAAAAAAACAACAACCATTTATTTAAGGATACTTGGAATGGAGGAATGAAATCTAAACATGAACAGATGCTTTTTCTGTCCCCTGCTTTGCTCAACACTGAAGATCACTGGTAACATCTTGATTACACAAGTACAGGACAGAGGTGAACAGTAATTAGTAATGTTCAGTCTGTCTCTATGCCATCATCATCTTCCTCATCTCCACTGTGAGACTGCTCTTCTGTAAGGGAACAGCTTAACAAGGACTTCTGTATACACCGTCTTTCCTCTGCAATAAAGAGAGCAACAGAGGGTCATAAGTCGATCTTTTCACATAGGCTGGAATATCCTCAACTTCTAAAGGAACGCTTCTATGTTCAAGAATTCAGAAGTAGCCCAGCGTATCCTACAAACCCCCCAGGAATTGAGGCTGCATTTTAGGAGAGTGGCTGGAGGAACTCACCTTCATTTGTACAGTTCTGCAACAACATCAGCAGCTGTGTCCTATTGTACTGAATCAGAAATTTCTGACATGTTCTTATAGTACCTGTAGGGGTCACGAGAACAATATATAATAGTCTACAAAACCAGTTGTTTCAGAGCTGCTAGAATATTTTCTAAAGATCATCACATCAAGTGACAAATGCCCCGGGCAACAACGTTCTTAATGTAAGTGCTAAGGAGGGGCTGTAGACTTCACTTCTGCACTGTTCTGCTTAAGTGCTGGAATGGTAATTTCTGACTTGTGCCTATTATTNATCCGGACAGACGTTGCGCCTAGCCAATGGACGAGGCGCCTCCGCGTCATCGCAGCCAATCGCCGTCGCGCAGGGGCGGGAACAGAAGAAGGACTTCCCGGCCCCAACCTCTGGCGCGGTCCTACCCTCCCTTCCTCAGCCGGCAGTGGGGCTGCGCATGCGCGCTCCTTCCCCCCTCCACCCCGCCGCGTCGGCGTCTCGCACCCTCCGCGCGGGGGCGCGCGCGGCGCGCGGCTGAGGGGGCGGCTGAGGGGCCGGCGCCGCCGGGTTTCCTGCAGGTGAATTAATTGTTTTTAGCCCTTTTCGCTGCTGCTGTTTCGATCCGGCCTCGGCTGAGGTGACCCCAGCCCGCTCCATCTTACTGCTAAATCGTCGTTTAGATGGAGGCGGGACGTCTCGCCCTGACCGGAGCCGCGGGAAGGCCCCGGGGAGGAGGGCGAGGACAGGCCCGCTGCTGCGGTCGCCTCTCCGGCCCTGGCAGGCGGTGGGGCCGCCGTCTGCCCTGCGGGGGTGAGGGCGTTAGTGGGGTGCCCAGTGCCGCCCCTGTGCTCCTGGGAGGGCTCTCTGTCTTCGCCCCCTCACGAAAACTGTACTCCCGTGTCTATAGCTCCTGAGGCTGCGGGTGTGGGGTGTTGTGGGGTGTGTACTGTCTCACGAATGAAAACAGCTGAGAAAATTGCAGAACAGAGCTACTTCTCATAATTACTTCTGTAGTGGGTTTCAAAGCTCTTATCTCTGACAGGGTATCTGGGAAAGCAATGAGTGCTCTTCTGGTACCAAAAAACACTGGGGAGGGGGGGAAGCGGGGGTAAGGGAAAAGAGACAAGGTGGGCACCTGAATCTGAGGTGGGAGTAAGTGCCAGTTAGGGCAGCGTATAATTCATGGGAGAAGCAGTTTCACAGAGGTTCCTGGAGCCAAATCACACGGGAGAGCTGAAGCACTATAAATTAAGTGGGAGCTCATTGCTAATTCAGAGTGGAAACATCTTCTTTAATGACCTTAATTCTAGACAAAGAAAACAATGATAAACCCAGTGGAAATCCTGTCCTGGGTGATAAACTTTTGCCCTCTGAAACAGATGCCTGTTCTGTTCATCTCTCTATTAACTCTTCTCTCCTTTGCCTGTGATCACATTTTTGAGTCATGTTTTTCTGAGAATTGCAGAATATGAGTTGCCTGGGGAGAAAAAAGACACGATGACTAGTATGGACTTGCCAAGAGACCTTTTATTTTGGGCCCATGATCAAAGGGGCTGGAGGAAGTTTGTCAGCTTCTGAAGCTGATGCAGATAGAAGCATTTTCTCGATGAGAGAGACCGCATTGCATTGATCTTTGCTGTATTGCTCTGTGTTTTAATATCCAAACTGGGATCTAGCTGTCATCTGTTCCACTTGTCAATACAGCGAGCTCCTAGGTGATAAGCTATTCTCACATTTTTGAGCGATATTGAATGCACTCCCATGTGTTTTCTTTGTGGAGTGAGATCCCAGCTTAGCCTCCCAGCCTGCCTGCCAAGGCATATTTGCCTGCTGCCCCTGTCTTTCTGGTGGCATCCCCCATCCTGCCTTCTGCTGGGGCTCAGGTTGTCCTGTGCTGCTCGGGTTGCTTTTGCTCGTGCCCTCCCTCATTTCCTTCTCTTTGCAGAGGCACGGCCGGGTCTCTGATGAGCAGGCCATGTGAGTGCACTCTGCCCTGTAATCCAATAGGACATGTGCACTGTGCATGCTACAGGCTGGGCCCTACATGTAGCAAAGACCTCTGTTTTCAGTACAGAAGGCTGATTAGGAGAGACACGGTGCAAAGAGAGAGCAGTGTTGTGAGAGAGCCTTGTCCTGCTTCATTTCACGTAGGATATTGCCTTTAGTTCCCTGTTGTTGGTTTGGAGGATGCACAGAGCAGCTCTGAGCCACTACAGCTCCCTGTACAGTTGCTGCCTGTATTTTAGTACAAACCGTGTGAGTCCAGTCAAGCATCATGGTGTGCTGAGCTGACAGCACAGGACTAAAAGGTTACAACACCTTCACATTTGTTTTCCCACCTCCTCACTCCCATCCTCTGCCAGCTTTACTGTATTGATTCCAGCGTCAGTGATTCAAGAAATTGTTGCAAGTGATGGTGAGTTATATGGTCAAGGTGGGAAAGAACTGTCTCCTAAGAAAAGATCTGAGAGAGAAAAATTCAGAAAATGCTATTTAAATTGAAGAGTGGGTCAAGAGACCTGCCAAGACAGAGGATGGATATCTCTCCTGCAGATTTGGAGAGACAATGTGGCCTCGGGATAGCTTATCAAATAGAAATTACGGAGGACGGAGTATAGGAGGACAGGGGGAAGTAACATGCATTGCCTATACACATTAGAGACAATTTGTAAAGCAGTTTAAGAACTTTGGATAGAAGATTCTTTATCAGCATAGGTGTTCATCAATGACTGTCCAATGAAGTGGTGGTGTTAGGGAGGTGCAGGAGGACTACTGAGGTCTCATTTTCCCAGTATGTATGTGGAGGAGTTATTCCCAATCAAAGTGTTTTTATTACTGTTTAAGTTCGTGATTTGACATCTTACTGCAGGCTTGAAAATCTAGACCCTTATTTTGGATTTATAGGGCATTTGTAATCTCCAGATTGCGGGTTAGATCCCATTTGTATTGTATAGAATTAATTGTGCTAACAAGCTGCAACAGACATTGTGATTAACTCAAAAGTTTTATTGTATGCAACCTCTTAGGGTTTGTATGTATTTGCTGTAATTAAAATAATAATGTGTTTACTGAAAAAGCATATATCAGTTAGTGCATCCTTACACTCTTTAGGTAGGATATTTCCATTTTATAGATGAGGAAACTGAGGTACAGAGGGATTAAACAATTTGTTCAGAGTAGATAGCTGTCATTCTGGAGATACAGAGCAAGGACATAATGTTTGTAGCGGGAACCAATGTATTAGTACATATTATGTTGGAGTATAGATCTTGTATGTTGCTCATGCATAAGGTAGCCAAGTAATTACATTCTGGAGTAAAATTAGGATGCACTGGTACTCCATCCTTGTGATACCACAATTTGATATTCCTTGCATAGCCAAAACCATGATGTTTTGCTTCCCTCTGGAAGCACCGAACTGAATTTGCTATCAGGTGCACTATCAGAGTTGGGGATGACAAGTGCATTTTGTTCCACTGTATGCACATTGCATCCCCAGATAACCCCACAGTTGAAAATACAAAACAATCTGGCTAAAATTAAAACTGCTTCTTAAATCGTCCGTCTGATGTTGCCTGAAGCTTTTTGTTCAGTTTATCTTCACAAGGTCAGTGAGACAGAAGAGTGCACTCTCTGAGTGTGTTGGCCTGGAGCCTTTCACGTGGATGCTTTCATTTAACATTTGGGACATTCTCCTTTTCCCTTCGGTCCCTTCCTCTTTTACCCCTCAATTTTCTATGTCTCTCTATTCCCCATTTTTGAACTTAGGATCCCTCAGATCATGCAGGAATAGAAGCTATCCTTTTTTATCACCTTAACATGTAATCACTAATCATAAGATTTCTGGGCACCCAGGCTGTCACAGGCCAGAGACTGCTGGTCTGTTTGCCAGAGCTGCCACGCATGCTGCCTGCAGCACTGCCCTCATCTTTGCTGTCATCCTGCCATGTAGAATATTTGTCTTGAAAAACCACGTGTTTGAAGCAAATTCTATTTCTGCCTGTTTCAGTGGCTTACAGTGTGATCTTGGACTACTCTCTTAGGATCAAAATAGTAAATTCACATTTCTTTGATTATTATTATTTTTTAATAGTCAGGAACAGGAAATTTCAGTTCAGATTAATAGTGACTGTGTGCTCTGGGAGACATCCCAAGTGTTGTAAGGTGAGCTTCCATTAAGATATCAAAAATTGGAAGACACTTTGGAAAATTGAAGCCAAAGTTTAAGATCTGATAAATGGCGTAAGCATCTATGAGTTTGGCATGTGCTGTCTAGAATGAACACAGAATCAGGGATCCTCTCTTCCTGTGCAGCAAAAAACAGTGTGAGAGAAGAGCAGTGCAAAAAGGCTTTTTGCCAAGTGAGAAGCTGGCCCTAAACTGCCGAGCTTCATTTTCTCCAGCTCTGCAATGGGAATAATTGCAAATACTTTATTCATAGCTATATGTTAAAAATTAGTAAAAAGTCCACTTAATGTTGCTAATTATCAAGTGTAGTAAAACTGTTTCTATATATGAGAGATCTGTAGGCAGCACATTTTTCATTTTCAGCAAGCTGCTGCAAGAAGCAAACAGCTGTTTTCAAACTAGTTAATTAAATGCGGCAAAACCCAGAATATTAGTTCAGATAGTTCAGAATTCTCTTTTCTCTCTCCTTTCCTCATTAGGGAGCACAGACTGAGCAGTAGGCACATAAGTTACTATGTAATCTGCTGTGTGAAAAAAACAGCCCATATTTAATACCTCCTTAATGGGGATGTTAAGATGGATTAATTATTCTTTGTTCTGGTCTCTGAAGATAAAGGGTAATTACTGTTAATTATGTGTAATTGAAAAATTGCTCCTTCACAAAGAAGCCAACAACATTAGTGGGATTTTAACTTCTTGCTACCTATAGGGCGGTGTACAACATTCCATGTTATGGCAAAGACTGCCATAAACTTCAGAAGGGCCTCAGAGGATCTTACTCACTTTCCAGCCCACACTTGAGACCAGTATTTTCAGAGATAGCAGATCTCAGAGCGTGCTAGTGAGACGGGACTTGGTGTTTTGTTCTCTGCTGAATGGCACTTAAACAGAAGAAGATGCAATCTGCAAGGCTGGTTGGCATTGAGGATGCAGCAAGACTTTTCCCCAGTAAATTTCCAGAAACCTGTGGAACAACCACAGGTAAAACAGAGGGAAAGTGTTAGAAACAAACAAACAATAATAACAACAAAAACACAAACCCTTGAGCTTGCCTATCTGGGAAGGAAAATTTTGAAAAAAAGAGAAAAAACCAGTCCATGACTCTTTAGTAATAAGTACATTGCCTGTGGGTCAGCACAGACAGTAGAGGTGTCTGACAAGGAGTGGAGACTGTGTTGAGATATTTGAATTAAGGTGAAAAAAAACCCAAATATGCTTTTTACACTTACTTTCAATTAGGTAAGTTTACTAGATTGGTTAGCCTGAGACCTGAAATTCCTAACTGCCACACCGATTTCTGTCGTTAACTAAAAATCCTCAAAATACTTATGTGCATACTTTCCTTTGACTTTAGTGGGAGTTGGGCACCTTCATATGCATGAAAGTCTGACCCTTATCTCTCTAGACCTCAGTTTCACATTGCAAAATGAGGGTAGTAACATTTTTCTACTTCAAGCTGTTCTACAAATAAATTAATGAGTTGTTATGCACTTAAATAATTTAATAGTTGTGATAATAGAAGTTCTTATGACATAAACAGCCTAATCTGAGCCATGTTCTTCAGATATGAGTTGGTGTACAGGCTGCTCTGAAGCAAAAATGATGTGTCTGTGGCTTGTCTTATAAATCTTTGTTCTCTGCTTTTTCTTTCCCTTGAATTCCCATGTACAGCTTAAGCCAGGGTCCCATTTTGCAGTAAGATAGATCTGCTCACGTTGCCATATACTGAACAATCCATTTTCTACACGCCTCTATGTTTAACTCCAGCAGCCTAGAGCAGTGTAGGATCAGCGATGTCTTCTGCAGAGGACTCGTCTGCCTAATGAGGGAGGCAATGAAAAACATTTTCCAGTGCATCCATCACTCAGCAGCTGTGGCGCTCAGGCAAGAGGACAGGCATCCTGGAGCAACCTTCTATAATCCGTGCTCGCTGCCTGGCTCCAGCAGGGCAGCAGCAAGGCGTGCAGGGGAGGATGGGGGCTGCTGTGGAGCTGCTCGGTGGGGTACGGCCGGGGCTCCCCTTGGCAGCTGCAGGGTCTCGGCTTGTACTGGTGTCAGCTTGGTGCAAAGAGTGTGTCAGTCACTGACTAGTTGGGGCATACGGGTCTCAACTCTTTGCCTGACCCGCTCTGACAGAGACCTCCCTACCCGTCTGTTCTTGCCTAGATCCAATTTTAGCTGCAGCATCTCACTGCCCAGCAGAGCAAGTGAAAGCCCCTCAGAAGCAGAGCTGGACGCAGCGTACAAGTGCAGATTTGGTGGAGACCATCAACAGCGACTCTATTTTTGCTGTGCTGACTGGGGGTACTCACAAAGACCAATTAAGTGCAAACAGATTTCCAGAGGCAATAGTTGTTATAGATTGAAGAAGACAAAAAGCACTGGAAGCATTTGACCTATTTTGGGAAGCTTGCTGGTGCTTTTTGCTTTTATTTTGTTCAATTTTATTTTATTTTTCTAAAGATATGCTTGCACCTGAGTCAAAGAGACTGTAAATATTTGTCACTTTTCCTAACTATATGCATTGTAAAGACAGAAGCAAACTCAAAAATATCTTGCTGCATTTGCTGGGCTGATTCCATCAGTTGCCCTGACGGCAGGGGTTGTTTGAGCTGACACTTGAGATGAATTCTGCCTGTTGCTGCTTGGTCCCAAGCTAAAGCTCCTGGTGATGCACATAGCAACCTTCTCGCAGTGCTTGAGAAGCTGCATCTGCTGCAGTGAGATGATTTGGGGGCAATTGACCCAGGGCATGTCCCTCAGGCCACCTCAGTAAAATTCCATAGTGCTCATGCTGGAACTCAAGCAGTTGTTGCTATGTGACCTTCTCTGTCCCTGTTTCATACCTGTGATGCTTAAAAGATCATGTTTATCCTGCTGTAACATTAGTGACTTAATTAGAGCTGAATTTGGTCCTACTGCCTCTGAACATGAGCAGCTTCCATCAAGTCATCTAAAGGATCAGATCTGGTTTCTTGTCTCTCTCAGTACTGGTGGCATCTGGTTTCATTTTCCATCTTTCCTAAGGGAGCTCACTTTTCCCCACATTTCAGCATATGCCTGTTGTGTGTCAGTGCCCCAGGCTGCCTGTGTCTCCGTGCCAAGCCATGTACCACTCTTCCAGCCAGCAAGGTACAAGGTGGTGTAGCGACAGATCGTGAAACGCAACAAGAGTTGGTCTAGTGGACTTAAGTTTTAAGCGTGTAGCTTAAAACTAGTACCTGCTTATGGGTCAAGAAACTAAGCTGGAGAGAGATAAAGTGCGTGGCGGTGTTTTTTCCCCCTCTGCATAGGATATGTAGAGGTAGCATCTGTAGTGTCACAGGAGCCAGTGTTTTTGCACAGTGTGGCTCCTCTTTGTTGGTACCAAAACAGGCACCTAAGGGACTTCTCAGGGTAAAGAACAGAGTGGGGCCCTGCCAATGAAATAGCAGGGCTAGCAGAGGACATGGCACTCCCAGCATCGTAACTTAATGTCTGTGTGACATCCCCATTTACTTCTAAATATGCTGACATGGGAAATTTTCTTCATGTGATGGTTTGTCTCAAGGAGATCAATTGATTCTTTTAACTTGTTCCACCTCTTCTCCTTCCCTCTCCCCACCCCAGCTACTTGGCCAAAACAAAACTCCCTCAGCTTTGTTTGTGTCACATAGAGGGATAGCTGTTTAAGCAATAATTATGAAGTTCTTTTTTTGTAAGATGTAGGATTTTTAAGAAGTGGAAGATGATGATTTTGAGTGTTATTAGATTACCCTAAAACCCACATTCAGCTTCATCTCTCAACATTTTTATGTATATTCCTACATAGATTAACCTGCTTGAAAAAGCATACTCTCCGTTATTTCTCTATTGTTATAATGTTACCCAGTACTGTAAGACCAACATCTGTGAGTCAGATCAGACATTAACAAAATAATTTTTAAATAATTTTATTTAATTAATTTACTTAAATTATACGTACTGAGCTCTTTTATTTTTGGAACTTGCAGGGTGCAGGTGTTTCTCTGTAAGCGTGGGGGCAAGCAACATCATTAGTCTTTTCATAGTCTCTTAGTATCAGAAACTGATGGTGTCACTGCATATTGCAGCTCATTTTTCAATAAAACTGCAGCAGTTTATAATACGGATATAGAACTCCTGTTCCCATTCACGTTCCCTCCTACTCTACCCTGTATTCTCCAACAGAAAGATACCACACTGACAAGCACAGAAAATTGAAGGACACATGCTAGATCTTAGGTTCAGTTCTTTAGTGTCTTTCACACATTATAGCTTTATAGGGGAGGTGATGTTCAGAGCACAGCGTATAAGTAACTTTAGATTAAGTAATGGACTTAAGGACTTCAAGCATACTGTCTTTCTGGCTGTCAGTGCCGTGTAACCATGTCACCGATATCCAGTCTGATGTTTTCTTTATTATTATTCATAAGCTCCCATGCCGAACAGCAGTCAAACTTCCGGCTGTGCTGTCTTGGGGATTATCACATTGGCAGGGTGGTTAAAGTCGCTTCGCCTCGAGTCTTCTGCCTCTGAAAAGTGCCCAAGGCTAATCACTGAGAAATGTGACGCCTGTCATGTCTTCTTGTTCAAGTGTGTGCGGCAGACCTGTCATTCACTAAAAGCCTTAACATCTGTTATTACATGGTAATCCTCACGCATCAGGCTTCCAAATAAGAAACTGGTGGAGCCCAGCAAGGTATGGCTCAGCCTGAGTTTGCATAATTCCCAGAATGCAAGGCAACTTGCTCTCCCTTCTGAAATCATTAATAAGCAATAAGAATATTATATAAGCTGGCATCTTTTTTTAAACCATGATAATTTCAAATGCTATTATAATTAGGATGAAGATGAGAGTTTGAGCTGGGGGAGGGAACAGACGAAGGATTAAACTGATCTCCACCATGACGTTAGAAGGTGGCTTTGTCTGTTATATTCCAGTTTGGACAATAATGGATAAGCTTTAGGCACATGAAGGGGCAAATAGACAATTTATTTAAAAGTATTAATCCTTTTCATCCTGAAATGTTATCTCTTGCCATAAATAGGATCACAGCTTTCCAGTCCAGTTATATTCTGATTAGCTGACCCTGCAGAGAAAGCCTGAAAAGCAATATAAGTTTGTGTTGTATCCTGATGACTATCAACTCTGTAGTGGGTTGGATAAAGCACACAAAAATGTTCTGTTACTGAGAATATCTCTGTTTAAGTCAGTGACTGCTAGTTGATTGTGACTATGTTGCAAGAGATGTGGCCTCTCGGGTAGCAGGTCCTAAGCCATGACAGATCAGATGTGATATTTTCGTGAAGAAAAAATTAGTGTCTAGATTGAGTAGGCAGGATTTGCTGGAGAAGGAAAACCAGGTGAAAATATGGTTTATAAATGTAACTAATAGGGCTGCTTTCTTTGGAACAGGGAAGATTTAAAAAGTCACTTGTCAAAATCATTTTCCCTCTAACGCTGCAGCAGCCCTCAGATCTGAGCATGTTCCTGATGTTCCCCCTCACTCACATGCACAAACACGGGGAGGCAGGCAGGAGGAGGCAGCTGCACTGACACACTATGGGGTTTGCAAGAACATGATGGCAATTTAGCAGAACGATTAAAAGATTGCAAACATTTATTAATAGCTTTGCTGCTGCAGCAGCTCTGCCAGAGAAGCCTTGCTTCCTCAGGGATGCTCTTACCTCCTCCTGCCCCTTCCTTCCAGAGCTCTAGAAATTGAAAAGTCAGGTTTGGACTCAATTTCAGCTTAAAGCCACAGTTACTGCAGACCACTTTATCCCACTACACAGGGGAGGGGATGGAGGAGAACTTAAGTATGAGAAAGAAGCAAGAGAAGGTATGCAGAGCAAAAAGAAAGGATTTTTTCTTTACAGCTATTGCCTGGCCTTTCTTTTCTTCCCTGTGCTCCTCTCCCTTTCTCTCAATGCTCTTCTTTACCCACTCCTTCTCCTCTGCCTTGGAACAGTGGCTTTTTGTTCAGTGTATTGGCACTAGATTCAGATGTGGATCTACAGTGTCTTTTTGATTCTGTATGACAAAATCAGTGAAAGACAGGTATAAAAGCAGTATTGGAGAAGATCTGCTGAAAGTTCTGCAGAGCAATCCAATTTCCTAACACAAGCACAGTCAGTTCTTTTGCGATTCTCATGTCTGTGTCATTGTTGTCTCTTCAGCTTTTTTTACCTTTAACATTGGGGAAAAGGAGCAGGTGAAGGTTCCATATCAAAAAAAAGGGGGGTGCAAAATAGGAAAGGACAATTGGCTGAACAAGAAATCACCTTATACTTCATGGCTGATCCTGCTGAACAGCAGTAAGCACTGTAAATGAGATGGGCAATTCTGATGTTTGAGTACACAGTATCTGAGACATTTTTATCCCACAGACCAGATGATGGTGACTGACTGATACAAGTTTGCAACAGGAGGATATTTATCCTACGCATATGGTGACCTCCTCCATATTCCTATCCACAGTGGAATAATCAGTTTCTTTCACTTTTTTTTTTTAAAACTGGGTCCTAAGAGAAACTGAAATGTCTGGACAGCCTAAAAGGAATAAATTTTTTCTGCTAAGCAACCATGACAGCAGATATGAATGCTTGTGTCCTCGTCGTTATCTAAAATCCTGCTTGTAACTGGGTAGGATGACAGTGCACCTCAACCGTGGCTTTTCCTGTACAGCATGGCCAAGTGACTGGATATTGGGCATCGGCAGCTGACTACCTGTGCCTGACTTTTTAGTTTAATCAGGAGAATTTTTCATCTATTCATATACACAATTTAATCATGCCACTTTGCAATTTAAGAAAAATCTCATTGCATAATCACCATCTCTACTTAATGCAGTAGAATAGGCAGAAGGGAAAGCAAAGTGGATGCGGTGAATCAGTGAGGAGAAAAAATATGATGGTGGAAGGATACAGGAAGGAAAATAGAGTTGAATTATGAGTCCTGCATCATTCTTACCTGAATCTGCTTTGGGTTGATTTGGCGTTTTTTGAACTGTTTTCCCTATTCCTTGAAATTCTCAGTTAAAATATTTCCTTTGATAGTTTTCAAATGTGGTGTCCAATTTGGAACTTGCATGAATTTTTGTCTATTGCAAGGGCATGTTGCTTGTGAAAAACATCTGATTATGTCTGTTCACTTCTGTATACTATGCTCTTCATGGGATGACCTGAGAAACTGCACAACCTGAGAGATAAGTGTACGTCCTGCAGAAAACTTTTTCCCTTGGGATGGTTAAGGAAAATCTGTATAAATTTCTGGAGAATTTGGCAGGCAGCCTCTGGGGCCTTAAAAAGGCCTGCTTTCCTAAGGAATGAGTACCATGCTTTGAATAATACTAGTCTAAAAGACAGAGAATCCACAATTGTAGTTGATGCCATGGATGCATTTGGGCTAACTGCTTCGTAACTTTTTGTTTTTAGGAGCTGGAATTCCCTATGCTCAGAGCAGCCAAAGAATGACACAGATGAGGATGAAACAGATGTGAATGCTGGGGAGGTACCCAGTCTCAGGTAAGAAAGGATATAGATAGGATTCTGAAAACACCAGTTCGGCAGAAGGAACTACTTTCAGAGATACTTGCTCTTTCTCGTTTCTTTTTTGGCGATTGCAAATGGCAAGCCTTTCCAGGTAGAAGCAGCTCTATAGCTTTAGCTGGTCTGTCAAAGTTCTCATCCTTTCCTAGCAGTAGTTATTTCATGTGCATTGGCTTCAGTTATCTTTAATTTCCAAGTTCACTGTGTGTGGTAACAAGAGGATGCCTGACAGTCTTGGGACAATTAGGAGACCTGTTGGTGGAATTGTTTTATTGTTGGTTTGGTGGTTTGGTTTTTTTCATGTCCTGAAAGGCTGTTTTGGGATGTGTTGGCCTTTACAAATATTTTGAAGCAAGAAATTATATTTCATCAGTATTTCCCCTTCTCCCACCAGAACTTCAGCCCTCACTAAGGCTCTTGCCTCCCATATACCTCCTTTTCTTTTGACTAACTATTTTCTTGTTCATTAGTAAAAATATATATTGTACTTCTTAAGTATGGGAACCACCATCCTCTCTGCTGTGGAGCAGTCACTCTAGCCTCTGCCACTGGTATTCCCTCCTATTGTTAGGACAAATGCTCCCTCTGGGTACACTGGCCATATCTCTTGAAGTAGTTGGAATTGAATCTTTGCAAAGGAGTGAAGAATTTGTCCTGGGTCTTGTACTGGCTACTATGTCTATATCCAAGTAGCAAGTAACAAGACTACAGCTATGCTTAAAATGACCTGCACTGAGGTTCAAATACAACAAAGGACCAAAGTGTTAAGTTTCTGAATGATAAATACATTTAATAGTGAGACTGAAAAAATCCTAGAAAGCTAAGAAATTAATGAAATTCCAGGAGTTCACCTATTCTATCCTTCTCCCATCATGGTTTGACATTGTTACCAAGGGATTGACCGTTGTGATTTTCTTTTTTTGCCATCGTATGACGCAGCACCTGAGGACAGCGCTTGGGTACAGCCCAGATACATCCTTGAGACACAGTTAGTCTGCAGTTGTACAACCTTTGTAAAGCTTGGATTCCACAGGGAGGCTAAGAAATATAGTGATTAATAGCAATGTGGCTAGATCTTTTCTAATTGCAAACTACAGAGGTGAGAGAAGAGGTGATGAGCCTGTCTCTTCTACAGAGTGAAAAGTAAGAAGGTGAGGATCTTCTGTTGTTACTCACTGGGAACTGATATGGGAACATTGCAAGAGAAAACAGATATTCTTCTTTGTATCCTTGTAAGGAGACAGAGAAGGGATAATAATGAGGAAAGCAAGCAGAGGTTAAAGGTGATAGCAGAAAGGAGAATTCTCTTTTTATGGGTGCCAGGTCCTAGTAAATGACTTTCTAAGTGCTGAGAAGAAGGTAGAAAGCAGGAGAGAAGTCTTTTCAAGGTTTAAGTTCTTGTATGGAGTAAGGCCTTCGTTTTAGAAAAAAAAAAGAATCATCAAAGATAAAATATTCCCATACAATATGAATATAGAAATGATGAGGCTGCACATGACGAACTTACAAAATTCTGAAGCAGATTGTTTTTAAAACTATCAGACCAAAGTCATTAACTTTTAACAGAATGTACTTTGTTGATTTGATGATGAATTAAAACCTGGAAGGAAAATGAAGACAGCTCATGTAAAGCTGCATCATCCTCTGCCTCCATTGAGACACCACTGTATCACCTCTGCCGGTAGCAAAAAATCTGCCAGACTTTGTCATTGTTTTGCGTCACAACATGACCCGAAAGCAAACATACCCTCTGTTGTCACACAGTGTAGTGTTGGGGATCACTTGCAGAACTACAGTGGCCATATAGCTGGGGAATATTGCTTTTGTCAGCACTACTGAATGCTGACAAGCCAAGAGAACTGAAATACATTGTGTGGGTCTTCATCAGCCTTACCAGTTTTCAGCTCCAGTAACAGCTATGTCTGAATTTTAATTTTCAAGATTCTGCTTGCAAAGGTTTGGCTTCAACTGAACTGTAAGATATTCTCGATTACCTGTCCTGTTGTCCTTGCTCACTGTTGTCCTGAGCTTGCTTTCTCACACAGTACTTGAGTGAGCCATGGGTCACAGCTATTGAATTTAGTTTGTGGAAAACATACCAGAATCGCTTTGATCACATTATCTTAAACTCTCCATTTGAAAGAAATGTAGCACATGAGATTTCCTCACTTCCTAGCTCCAAATTGTTCTTTTTTTATAGCAGTGATACCAGTTTCCAGACCCTGCTTATATTCTTCTTTGGCACCCACTTTGTATTATCCTCCCCACCTGATATTCTTTTCCTTCCTATTGGTTTAAATTATTTTCCCTACCAGAAGTACCCACTCCCAACTCCTCCAATCTCTGCTAATCACAGCAAATTTGGTATGTTTATCTTGGCTAGGACTTGTGCTTTATTTACTTACATAGGTGTTTGAAACATCTAACTTTATTGTCTTAGGCTTGAGAAAGGACGTTTCAGGAGAGCTCCATTTGCCTCTGAATAAAGCCCACATGAACAAAACAAATAATCACTAGAATTCCTTTACTCTGGGCACCTGATGCCCTGTGCAAGTGCAGGAAATCACACAGGGGAACACTCTGCTTTCCTGCAGCAGGACTAGAAGAGATACAGCTGTCTATCAGCTCTGTGCATTGCCTTGTTTAGAAGAGGAGGTGGGTCCTGGGTGAATTTCTCTCACACTGGAATAAGCAAATCTAAGTCTGACTTTTCTTGTTAAAATTCTCGTGTTCTTTCCTCATAAGAAATACAGAGGTGTGGCTGGTAGCACACCTCACCTAGAGGTGAGGCTTTGTCAGCTCACCTACTTGTTGCTGTGTCCGTTCACTGAACAATGTCACCAAATCTTGGTATGGAGAAGTTCTTTGTAAGTAGAATGAGAAGTTCACTTTCAGAGATCTGCTCAATCATTTCCATAACAAACCAATTAATGGGTTAGAAGCGCCAGTTGAAAACCGGAGTGGCATGGATAATGGTGTGGACAAAGGGGGCTGAAATGCCAATGTCGGTTTCTAAGCGCTCTTGATGGATTTTACATTATTCTTATTCACAAAGTGATGTGGCTTTCGGGTGCTTATGAGTAATGAGTAGAGCTAGTTTGTTTAGTGTCCCTGTCCCCCAAGGCCACTGCCCTTTGAGAGAGAACAGTGTGTACCACTGCTTTTGGCAGCCACGCTCCCAACCTGACGCAGTCGGTTTGGGGGGGCCACGGAGCCGGCAGAGATGACTCATTCCGCCTCAGTGGCTCATTGAGGAGCTGCAGGGAGAAGCTATTTATAACCAGACCTTTCAGGTTCAGTGCAGCAGCATCTTCAGCAGGAGGAGGGGGACAGAATGGGGATGGCACATAACGTTTTGCAGATACAGATCAACCCCCACCCCAATATTGTAGTCCCCAGCCCTTCTTCCCAAGCCTTTTGCTCAACTGACTGGGTGCTCTGGTTCTGGTGTAAGATTCTGCTGGTAATTCATCAGGTCCTCAAAGAGCAGGGAGACAACTGTGAATAACATCAGTGTGAACAAAACACAAACTCTTTTTATTGTAGCTGCTATGCTGGCTCTTACTGATTCTTTCTGACCCATGGCTACAGCTTTATCATCTTTTCTTTGTCTCTGTCCATGTGTATCCCTGGCTTGCCGTTAAGATGAGCTCTTTTCATGGGTGTTTTCAAACAGTCTTTACGCTGCCAGCAAATCCCATTTAAACCTCTTGAGGTTTCTCCTAGGTACAAGGTAACACTATAATTTATAAAACTGTAGTTGTTTTTCTGATCTTACTGTGGACTCGTTTTCATCTTTAGGTGCTTCCATGACTCCATATGTGAAGCAGAGATAATGATACCCCCTGGGTTAAACACAGCGGGATCTATAGCTATGAAACACCACCTAAGTAGTAGTATTATTACCAGAGAGAGTCACAGAACCATAGGAATGCATATTACACAACAGTAGGGGACAGCATGTGTTAAAGAAAATATTTACTACAAACACATACGTCTTTGTATCTAGGTAACTGTGGCCTTTATCTTGAAGCATATTAGCATACATTAAAATGACTGAATTTTATGGTAAACTTCTTCAAGTTGTCTGTTCTCTTAACTGGCTTTTGAATTCAAAGCCACACGTCACCAGGGATCCTGTTGCGTGAATGCTTACCATGTTCTTGTTCTACCTCTGCCCTGTTCTTAAACCAATTTGCGCATCTTGGCTGCAGTTAGATGGCTCTTTAGCTCCTGTCATTCTGTAGGCTTCTTCCCATAGTTAAATGCTTCTTATTTGGCTATTCATCTTCTCTTTTTTCTTCTCTTCACTTCTCTCTTCCTACCTCTTCTTCGTTAAATGGACAACTGACCCCAGAGTATGCGACTGGTGTACGGTTAGATGAGTATGAAGTCTCAGCACGTTGTTAAGGCTGTTTGGTAGATCCAGAGGGTTTTTTTCATATTCTGTCTTGGGCTGTCCTGCATCACTGTGCTATGGATCCAGAGGTATACTGGCCTTTTTTACAGTGTTTATTGTATTCATACAGAAGCTCTACTGTAATAATTCTTGCTGGTTTTGGCAACTAGCTAAAGGGGAAGTCTACCCTGCGTAAACCAATCAGTGCTGTGATGAACACTTTTTTTTTTCTCAAAGCCCAGTGATAAGACTGTAGAGATTTGTGAATGTGAGATGTACCATATATGCTTCAACTCATAATCCAGACTGGAGGTGACCTCAGCATAGTGGCCTCAAGTCTCCCTAGCTGCCACATTATTTTCCTGAATCTCAGTTTTGTTTTGGAAAAAGTAGACCTCTGGCTCTTATGCTTAGAAGTAATCCTCTGAAACATCAACAAAATGTAGCTGGTGCAGAGATATTTGTATTGGACTGGAGAGAAAAAGATCATATCTCAGGGGCATGGAGTGTTATGTTTAATTTTTTTGAGTGGTAAACTAAGATGTGCAGTGATTATAACTGTGTCAACTTTGCTCTTTGTCTGTTTCTTCAGCAAATTTTACACAGTAGATGAAATGGTTCTTAGAGCTGTTGGTTTATCCTTTCAGCAGCTGCCTTGTCTTCCCTTTGGCACCTTAGGCACCCATGAGTACACTCTACGTAGTGCAGCTGGCTCCCCTGCGTGTCTCACCACCTCCTCCTTGCCCAAGGCTTGTGACATTCTGGAGCAGACCCCTGGAAAGGGATCCCAAAGATGGGTGCTATGGCCAGAAAGCACATAAGGAGATGTGTCCAGGTTTGGCACCATGAACCCAGAACTGAGAAGACTGGGAGGGGAAACCAAGAGTGTGCATACATGTCAGAGACTGAAAGGATTTACCTCCCTGCATTTCCAATTGCTTGTTTTCTATCTGGGGAAAATCCCTTTTGACAGCCCAGGCGGTGAGCTTCTAATTCCTGTCTCCGGCTCATTTTTCACTTCAATCCCTCAGCGAACGGATTTTAATGCTTGATGGATTCAAACGAAATTATTTCCGTTTCTGTGGCTTTGCAAAAGCCTCTAGGGTGTGTGTGTGCACACAGGGGAGGAGGGATGGGGCTTGTTTTCGCTGTACTCCAGTAAGCCTCCTCTCCAAGGGAAATGTATTTCATTTCTTCATTTAGGGCTTTCTTGCTGATGATTCCTCCCATGGTGTCTTCCTAGCTCTTGGGTCACAGGAGGACCCATAAAAGATTTGTTGTTCCGAGGTGTATAGGATGCAATGTTCCAGATCAGTGTTTCTGCTGCAAGTGGGGATTCAAATAATAGGACCAGACTGTGCTTCTAGGAATAGCACTGGATTGGGGTGAATAACTGTGGGAGAACTTTCATATTCCCCAGCTCTAGCTGGGAGTGAGACAACGCTACAGGCTGAGAGATGGGGTTAGTGACTGAAGCATTGTCTGGGTAATCAGCAGTCTTTACCATAGACATCTTGTTTTAACGTGTGTACAATTCACCCTACTGCTATTATAATGGTCAAGTATTGCTTTTTATTACAATTTCCAGCCTCTCCTGCCAGCAGAAACCACTGTAGGGAATTGTGCAAGGGCTCTGCTTGCATAATATTCAGTAATCAGGCAGAATTTCAGCTGCTCAGCCACAATGTGTTCCTACTGGGCTTCTTCCACAAAGTTCCTGTGTCTGGAAGGCTAAACTATTTAAATGCTCGATATCTCACGCTGTGCAAAGTACAGACCCCTGAGGAATGCCACTTGTCACTGCTCCCCATTTGGACATCGAGCCATTGACCACAACTGTTTCAGTGTGGCCGTGCAGCCAATTCCTTATCCACCAACTGGTCCATCCATCAAATCCATGTCTCTCCAATTTAGAGACAAGGATGTCGTGTGGAACAGAGTCAAATGCTTTGGACAGGTCCAGGTAGATGATGTCAGTTGCTCTTCCCTTATCCACCAACACTGTAACACCTTCATAGAAGGCCAACAAATTTGTCAGGCACGATTTGCCCTTAGTGAAGCCATGTTAGCTTTCACCGATCCCTTCCTTATTTTCCATGTGTAGAGGCATTTAAGTTGGGCCCTGATGAAGCTGACTTACTGGCTGTAGTGGCTGGTATTACTGGTAGTATCTCTCTATATATATTGTTGCAAAACCTCAGTTCCTCTAACTTCAGCTTTTTTCAGTATAAATGTTCTAATTCTCTTTTTTTTTTGTTAAATGCATAGTCTACGGTGAGAAGCCCTATTTTATAGAGTTTTATAGGTTTTCTAATATGTTTCTTCAGAGACTGTTAGCTTGCATTATACACAAAATTACACATAAAGCATATGTTTAAGTTTTAGTTGTAAATACAGTAATAACATTTAAGGAGTTACTTACTTTATCTAGTTAATATATCCTTGCTTGTAATTGTGTATTTATTTCAACATTGTCAATAATCCCCAAGCACTTGAGCCAGGGACAGTAAATTGAAGTGTTAGTGAACTTTGGAACTTCATTAATAAAATCATGCTAAGTCAGTTAGGTGGAATAGGACACTAATTTATAAACGAGTAGCTACTGTCTAGTCTGAAAGCTTCAGCTACTTATTACAGCAACAGTATAGGCAAGTCTCTTTACATAACTTCAGATTGTAAAAAATTATATCTAATTGACATTTTCCGAAGGATCAATAAGGAAGTGAATTAAATGTGAGTAGAAAGGGAGTTCTTATATTTCTATCTTGTCTTTCTGCTGTAAAATGTGCAGATTTTACTGCAGAAGTAACTGATTAATTAACCTCGTGCTTTGTCACCACAGAAAGGAAGTAGACAGATATCTGGAAAATGTGTTTTTTAAATACTCTCTTGTTTCAGCCAATGTTGTGGATTGCTTGTGTGCTGCTAATAATGTTTGTTAATATTTTGGTTGAACATTTTCCTAATTCACCAGTGTTCCTTTTGCCGAAGGCGTGAGTTGTAAATCCAGCTGGATACCCATTGAATTTACTTGCTGCAGATCAAATTATCTAATAGTAAATACATACTAGCATCTGACTGCACTAGTTTTATTAACAGCATTTGCCAGTAACTGATAACTTGTTTGAATAGTGGTTTCCACCATATTGTTGGAGTGAGGATAAGGGAGACTGGAAGTTATCTATAATGACAGAATACAGCGTCAGTACCCCTGGGAAAGCATTGTGTTGGGTTTTTTGTTTCACTTATTGTCTCTTTCACTTAGTTGGCGACTCTGAGACCAATAAGCCTTTCCTGCATTGGAAAGGCTTAGAGATACGGCCGGTGTCTTTCAGCTGGAAAATCATTATCAAGCTTTTCTTTACATTCTGTGTTGTACAAACCTTCCCATGTGTGCTGCCGGTTGCTCAAGTCTAGGGCTTGCCATGCATTTGGCATGGTAAACAATACTCTTAGCCACTACTCTTAAAAGTTTTTCAGTTTCCTATTTACTCATATATCTAGTCTCTATAATCCTTTAATGGTGACAGGCTTATGAGTGTAATCTCTGAATTTTACCTGGATATCCCTTGCACTCTCTGTGTTTTTTTTTTATTGGACGTAAGACTGCCTGTGTGCCATTATCCCATTTAGTAAATGTTTAATTTCCTTTCAAGCTGATAGCATATTCATTTATTACTGCAACACTGAACTTTCCTCTTATGAACAGTTTACCTGAGGTAGCAACGCTTTGCTGCTGCTTGCAGAATTGGTGAAGCTGTCTGATCCATGACATTTCTTGCATCTTCTCCCACAGACCAAATAATTTCTTGGCCTATCCTGGTTGTCGTAGTGCGTGTGTGATTCTACGTGATTTTGTCTTTGAGCTTTTATCTCTCAGATCTCTTGCCTGATGTATTTTATGTTTGCATTGTGGTTAAATCTGACTTGCACTTAATTCTGGACTGGATGATGGCTATAGATTTGTTCCTTGACCTTCAATCAGTCGTGAAAGATTTGAGGGAAAAACAAATCCCTAATAAGAGGCCAGATCATAATTCATAATTTGAATTTTCATCAAAAATCTCAGGAGAGACACCCCTTAGTAAATTTTTGAATAGGTAAGAATCAGCCAGATGCATGCATTTTTTCAGTTTCACTTTACTTTTTTATACTTACCTAAAAAACCCACATTTTTTACACTTTGTTTTTATGTGAAGTGCAGTATCTCATAATGTATACAGATTTCTAAGGGGTTTTCACTGCCAGAATTGACTGGAATCTCTTAAACATTTCAAATGCATCAAAATTGAGTATTAAGAAAAATAAAGCTTTTGATTTTCTTCCTTTTTACTGACATATATGGCTTTTAGATAAACAAGGATTTCTAGCACAGACACATGCAATTTAGTATTTTCCCAATTGCCTTCTGTATTTCCAGACTTTCAGCTCTTCTGGGCATCTTGGTTGCTTTTTCTTTTCCATTCAAGTTACACTCTTTGGCATCTTTTTACTCCCGATACCATATGGCACACCCTAATTCCTCTACACCCAAACTGCTTTAAAAGTTATTCCTTATTAATGACACATTTCTAGCTGTCTCTACTCAGAACAAAGGCTTTTGCCACATCCCTCTTCCTGAGCCTGGGCAACTAAACCACTTTTAGATAGCTACAGTTGCCAGGGCTATGGCTTGGGAGAGAACATGCTCCAGGCATGGTCCCTGCAGTAGAAGGCACGTTGTGGGAATGGTATTTTTGCAGACGGGGTCCGTCCTCAGGTTTTTCCAAAAGGAGGATACCTCATAAAAAGTGTATCCAGAATGCAGTCAATACTATTTGCCTGATTACAGTATATTACGAAATGATATTTTTGTACAACAGAATGAAACTTTCAGAGTAATTGTTCCCATGAGAACCACAAGGAAATGGCCAGGGTTCTTCAAGGAGGTGCCCTCAAGGGTATTTCTTTCAAGAGCTTGTTTTTGAAAAAAAAAGAATAAAGCTCCAGAAAATAAATCTAATAAAGCCCTAATAAAGTCCAGTTTGTTTACGTAGCAGTGAGCCCTGTGGGCTTTGGTGCTAATTCCTCTTGGCCAGTGCACAGGTGTAAGGAGCTGACATCACCAGTGAGTGACAAACACACCGAGTGTGAATTCTGTTCTCTCATGCTCTTCCCAAGAAATCCAGAATGGCTGTGTGCATGTAAATGAGCAGATGCTTTTCCCCATTTGTGGGAAACCCACTGTTAGAGGGCATATGGCTGAGCGAGAGAAGCTCTAGGCTGCACCCCTAGTTTGTTGTCTTTTGCTGCTGTGGAGTGCAATCTCTGCGTGTATTATTATTATTATCATCATCATTATTATCATCATCATCATCATCATGATTTATTATTACTATTATGTGGCGCTGCAGATCTATTCCCCCTCCCTCCAAGATGCTGTTTCTGCCAGAGCCTTTGATCACAGCCAAGAAGTTGGTTTTGACATTGTATGTATTCCCCTAGCCCACTGCAAAGTCCTAATCCTTCTAATAGCTGGAGGTTTTTCAGTTTAAGTCTTTTATTAATATTCCATCTTAATTGTAAAGTACTTCAGTGATATTGAAAAGCCTGTCTTACATAACAGCCTTATCCACACTTGAGTCCTTCAGAGCTGGAGTGTCAGGAAAAACCTCTGTTTGATCTGCCTAGTCTGTCATTAGTCCTCGTGCCTTTAATGCACAAACCCAGTAGAAATTAACAATATGTTTCAAATGTCTAAGCTCAGTCAGTGTATATTTTTAAATATTTGATATTATTAGAAAGAGTAAGGCTTGCTGTCATGTACAGATTAAAGTGATGCAGTTAGCAAAGTCCCTATGAAGTTTTCTAGGAGCCTCATTTGCGGCTCTAAATCATCTGGAAAGTGAAAGAAGCTATAGGAAACGGAGAGAACTCAAACATTCCATAAAGTGCCAGTGCTGATGAGATCCTACTACACATTAGCTTTCTTTGAGGTGGGTAAATAGATGAGAGCACTTTGAAATGTGTGGGAACTACTTGTTTCCTCACTGCAAATATCCCAGAAAGTCACCAAAAAGGAATAAAGGAGAGACAGTTTTGCTCATCAATAATAAGACTTTAATTCATTGCAGATGATCATCCCTTTTCCTCTCACACGGCTTCAGGTATTTCAGGCAATTGCCAGCGTTTCCCAATGTTTATATTTTTTAGTAAAGACTAGGAATGAGCTTTAGAACTACCAAACTGCCATGTTTAGAATATGAATCTTCGTGTTTTAAGGAAGGTTCTTGTCTTAAGGAGATTTTTTTCAGGAGACTGATTCAACTCAGACAAATATTGTTAAGACTGAATGAAGCCCAGAGAGTAAACGGGGAGCCTTCCTGGTAAACTAGTGCAAGAAACAGTTTTAATAGAGTTTGATGTTATTAAGCAAATAAAGGAGAGATGTGAACTTAAGCTTCAGACAACAAATACAAACCTCTCCTTAAATCCCACTTCAAAAGATAAAGAACGTACCAGCACATCCACAGTTTGCATTTAGAAGTCACATCCAGAAGCAGATTTCTGTTTTCTCCAGCTTCTGTATTGCTGTGTTAAATGATTTTTAGAAGCCCACAACTCTTTCTACTTTGTATCTGAACAGAAATTCTTAAATCCAAAGAGTTGAGAACACCTTTGGAAAGCAGGTGTTCCTGTCTGCGGTTTACATGGAAAGAGACTAAGACATAGTGCAAAAAGCTCAAATCCCCGTAGGCACTCATCACCGGGGGCAAGATGTCAGAATTTAGCATTCAGCGATTCAAACAAAATCACGGGCAGTCGGAGTGGTCATTAGCTTTCATTTTGACTCCCAGCTCCCTGCTTACACACTAGTGTGTGCTGCCTGTCTGAAAAGTGCAAAGCTGATTTTTGCTACTGCAGGAGATAGAACTACTCATTCTGTGTGAGTTAATTTGATCCTTTAATAACTATGAAATAGAAATGCTTCTTTAGATGTTTAACAGGACTTGTTGGAAATTACTAAAAATTCAATATCTTGGTAATTGTACTAATGAGATGTTGTTAGAACAACTACCAAAATGTAGCACCCCTCTGAAATAAGGCATAAAAAGCATTTTGCAAATAACTTATTTGTAGAATTGACAAATTCCTTTATCTGAAATTGAAGGGTAATTTAGGCAGAATGTAACTACCTAAGCTGCAACTTGTTCAGGACATCAGGTCTTTTATTAAATTATTGAAAAAAAATTAGAGCTTCAAGATTATGAATCCTCAGTGGCTTTTTTGGTTTCTTGTGCCAATGACACTGGTAGCAGCATCTATCTCCTTCTCCCTCTGCCGACTCAGCAGTGAGGTGGGCACGCTTGCACAGGAGTTTTGAGCAGCTCTGCTCCTGAGACAATGTGTCCTTCCTTCACTAGCCATGTGTTCCTGACCCTCTCGTGTCAATACCAGGGCTATAATTTTTCATCTGAAAGGGACTGCAGCTGCTAACAGAAACCTGACCATGTATTGCAACTCATACAGCTTCCTTTCTGGTTACAAACCAGACGTGGCAACCCTGTCTGTCTCCGGAGCTATCTTCTACCAGAACTGTGCTGGTTATATACCAGTATCTGTGCTCATTAAATAAAGTATTTGAGCAAGAGCAGCTCTATGGAGAGAGAACAGCTGCCCTGGAGATAACGAGTGATTCACTCCAGCCGATCCCAAATGAATTTGAAATCACTGTAGTTATTTCATACTCCTGCCTATTTGTTGTATAACTGAGTTTATGTTGTATAACTGAGTCGTCACATGATGGTAGCTCGTATTTTAGTTGTTGGTGGTGAAAGAGTCAAAGGATGAAAAGCAGCAGCGGCTTTTTTTCTAATTTCCCAGGTGCATCAATAGTGGCAGAATAAAATATGAGGACTGATGTATCATAATGTTGATACACCTAAATACCCTTCCCATTGGAAAGTAACTCTCTCCCAAAATAGACATAAGAGGTTTTCTTTGCCAGGAGACCGGCCAGAGATCAGGCTGCCAGGCAATGAGCAAGCAATAGCAATTTATTCAGCCTTGTCCCCAAATTACTTCCAACCCAGACTGCAAGTATCTGGCCTTCAGTGCTGCTCTTTTTCTCTCCCTTTCCCTGAAACTAATTATTTAGGGAGTTGATAAATAACTTTTTTTTTTTATAATGGCCAAGATTAAATGTTCCCAGTTGGAAAAAAAATATGCAGGCTTTTTACCTGATAATCAGGGATCCTTTTAAATGCGGCTGAAGAGTCCACCTGTCTCTCTGAAAAGCAGGCATAATCCTGTGGTCCAGATCATATTTCAGAAAGAGATCATTCCATCACATACGTAGTTTATTGTGACTGTAAAACATCTGCATGGGCTCATGAAAAAGCTTTGCTCTTATCTAGGAGAGCTCAGGTCATCTGAAAATGGAAAATTATGAAGTGATTTAATTTTCCCCTTCCTATATTAATTGCTGCTATCAATGTAAGCCAAAGACAAGCCACCCAATTGAAAATTCCTTTGCTATTTCCTCTTTGGCATGTTATCGTTTTGTGCCTTGAGACTGTATCAAATGGAGAGAGGCACCACTGTCACTGTTAAAACCACGTTAGTCTTGCTTTGGTGATTTTCAAAGTATTTTTTTTTTCTAGAACCTGTACTCAGACCTCCACTTTAATGTGCTTCCTGCCTGCCTTGTGGTTCATCCCCACTTGCACAGCAGTGCCTTCTACATAGATGTGACTGTGAAGTTGATTGTAGTTTGGCAACAGAGATGTCCACTACGAAAGAAGTGACATTTGCCAGCCGTGGACTCTAAAACTGCAAAGCTGAGCCAGCTATATCAGCTTAATTAATGGCATTCCTAGCTGTGTGAACTGGAAGACCAGGAGTCTCAAAAAGGGTGTGTGGGAAGGAGGTAGGGTGAGGAGAATTATTTGGAAATAATTATTTACTTTTGTTTACATACCTGGAATGGGGATGGTTTGGTCTCTATTTGGGAGTCTGGCTAAAGTTAAGCCACATGTGCTAGCTCAGCCATATCTGTCCCGCTGAGCAGCAGAGTTTCTGTTGCATCTTCTTTCATGTTACTTGGTTTCAAAACCTAAGAAAGCGTTGAGGCATCATCTCTGTGTGAAGCGTGGTCTCCTGCTCTGACTGGCCTCTCACATGCCAACAACATGGAGGTGCAGAGTCAATCTGAGGTCTGTGCCATTATAGAGTGTCATAGTGAGAAGGTTTGCTGCTTCCCTTTGGAAGCCATTCCCTCTTCCACAATGATGATTGCTCTTACCTGTTTTTCCCACTGCCAGCTCCTTGGGAAGCGGTGAGCCCTGTATTATTTACATTATAATGTACAGGGAGCTTCACCTTTGTCCCTACATTTTCTTCTCCACTTTATCTCTCTGTCATCCTGATTTCCTCCAACTGTGTTTTTCCTGTAGTTCATCCATTCCTCTTGTGGACTGTTATTTTTGTTCCATTGCCCTTCATCCTCCTTTCCCATTCCCATAGACTTATTACAGGATCACACTGCAGCCTTTCCCCCTTCCATGCTATTTGACCGTAGAAAACAGTGACTTCCAATCCATCTGCCAGTCTTGTCCTGACAAATACAAAGGGAAGTTCTCCGTTTGCAATCAGGATGCAAGTAACCAGGGTGGATTTGAGCACAGGGATTACAGCTGGAACAATAATGCCTTTGTAATGCTGTCGGGATTATTCCTCTCCCGTGGAGTAAAACCTGAAGAGCAATACCAAGTCTTCAAGCAAACAGAATCTCCAGCTGTCAGTGCTTTTGCTTCCTCTGGAGGCAGACACATGCCTGTCCAAATACAATATGCCAGAAGACCGATACTTGGCATCTTTATGACTATTGAAACATGCCATGTTTTTGAAACCCTTTAAAAGAGATGGAGAGATAGTAAGGGGAACAGAAAGGCCATAAATGAGGGCTAGACAGTTCATCTACTGTTGTAGGACACATTCGCGATTAAGTATCCTGATTCTCAGCCCAGTCCAGCTTAGATTTTACTACATTTTGCCAAATTGTTTGTATGATATCATACTTACCCTAGACAATTACATTCCTGCAAATGCAGGTGAGAGAAATTATAAAGATTAAGAAACTAGTACCAAGAGAACCGCTGCAAAACATCACAGATTCTTTGTACCTTCCTCAACAGTTTGCTGGAGACGTTTTTTAATGGGCAGTTCTCACTCATTTCAGTCTCAAACTCCTTTTATAGGCTGCAGTGTTTAACTGAAATTAAAATCACTCTTCTGAGTTCAGGGCAGGCAATGCAGCCCCTGTTTATTTGAACAGTATTCTTAATTTTTTCAAAAATTTTCTTTACTCAAATGAAGCCAAAAAGAATTGACTGAGCCCTTCCCCCAAGAACACTCATGCATTTTCTCACATGCATGCTTTTTGATAGCACTTTTAAGCAAAGACAGGATTTTACACTTGCAGGCAGTGCCGTATTTGTCATTGCACGCTGGAATTGGATCCACCTTCCCCCGCCGGCCCCAGGCAACTCCCTCGCTTCAGAATCCCCCCGGTTTGGGGAGGGAAGCGCAGCTCCCCTCTGGCTCAGCCACTGCTGGAATCACAGGGATGGTTCTGACTTAGCTCCGTCTGCGGAAGCAGCAAGCGTGCACGTTACATAATATAATCTTCGTGTCTTGAGGATTCAGGCCTGTCCTCTTTTGTGCTGCCAGATGGAAGAGGAGCCACGCTCTCTCTGGAGAGATGTCCCTGCACATCTCGCTGCTCAGCCGTGCTGGAATTATGTGCTTTTCTCTACAGCCGGGCACTGTTGTTCCCTGGCATTTGGCTCCAGAATAGCTAGCTCTTTAGTATGCAGTGGATGCTATGCAGCCACTGCGATCCCAAGATTAATTTGTCTAGAAAAGGAGATACATGAAAAACCTCCAAAATGAATTTGTGAGGAGGATACACTCCAGATTCTCTGAACAGCCAGGGTTCGTTCCTAGCTGAAACCCAAACACAGGTGTCATGGACAGCCAGGTTTCTGATTTGTGCTCACACTCTGTCCCATTTAATAGTTTTTTCAGTCACTGCTGCTTTTTTGCTCAATTCTGTAACGTGGCCCCTGCCTGCATTGTTATTGCCTCTGTTAGTCAAGCTGTTTCTTGCCCTGATCCCTGAAGTGCTCTCCGAAGTGATGAATCACATCTGCACTAGTGAGTCCCTTCTCACTAATGAGGCATCTGCTCCAAATTCTGCAGTGCTCGGTTGGTTGAGGCAAGGAGCTACAACCCACCTGTAGACAGCAGTGTCACTACAGTTCTCAGGAATAGCTCAAAAGACCCCAAGGAGGGGGAGGGCAGCATTAGTCAGGCTAGACAGGAATCTTATCTGTGTGAACTTCCTCACAGCAATGCCTCGTCAGCACCAGCTGCAACTCCAGAAATGGAAGCTTCTATAGAAGCAATGTTACATCCTGACAGAATTCACTTCCCCAGGACAGAGAGGTACTGAGAATGTTCATTTCAGCCTCCTGCTACCTCTGAGCTTCCTGGCAGAAGGAGCCTTTTTGCAGCCACAGCTCCAGCAATGCAGCTGCAGTAGGGAAAGCCAGGGCTTGTGTTCATCCAGCCATGAGTAGTGGTTCTGCACTGCTGATACCGAACAGGAGCAGCCAGTTCTGGGGATAAAAACTTTACAAAAAGCAAAACCAAACCCCAAAAGGTACCTTGGCTGTAATTAGGAACTGAAATGGCACTGCAGGTATGAATGGGAAATTACTGCTCGATAAATGTCCCCCCAACAAACCCCTTCAACAGCCCATTTAGCCACTACAACAGCTGCTGTCAAGTGTCCAAAGCAGGAAAGAGGCAGAGGGACCCGCCTGTCCTCTCTGCCACCCTGAGGATGGATGGAGGGCACCTTGTGCAGGAATTGTGCACAGCTGCTGTGCATCTGGTGTTGATAGCAGAGCTGAGGGCACAGAGCACTCTGAGCCAGGGCTGCAGCGTAATTCTCCTTCCATAGCAGCATTGCCCTGAGCAGCACGTGTGACTGCAGCGGTGGGGACACAGGCTGCAATGGGACCCCAGGCTGCAGGGAGAAGTTGCACTTGGGTTGTTGCAGAGAAGACTGTGTCATCACATAGTAACTGCTGTGCATGTGCCAGCAAGAGCAGAGCTAGCATGAGTAAGCTTATTATGCGATAATCACACCTTCATCTTTCTGGGTACATAAACTGCTGAGGTATCCAAGTCTGGCAGGGAGGCACAATCACTGTCTGAAGATGAGCAAGAAGGAACCGGGTCTTTTCCTCATTGGGAACATATGTCTGATTTGACACCGTTATCTTCTACTGTTTTTAAACAGAACATCGTTATTGAACCACCTGTTGCCACTTAATTACCTGTGTTTGATTACAAAGATGCTAAGTAATTGGCTTTTTAGGTACAAGCTCCTTCATTTTTATATCCTTTTAAGACATGCTCTAACAAAGCTTCTGTGTCCATTTCAAAGGCTGGATCAAAACTTCCCGTGGGCTATGTCAGACAGGCAGGGGCCGGGAGCCCAGCCTCCTCTCCTGAACTTTGGGAAATCTGGGCTTTGGCTCAAGGCTTACCGATAAGACCTATAGGTGCTGACCTATAGAGCCGCTATCCCCCCGGCCCCGTTTCGGTAGGCTGAGCACCTAGGGGGAGCGCCCCGGTGGGCCCTGGTGCCCGCAGCGTGCTGGCTCCCGATGGCCCCCTCGGAGGGACCTTCCGAGGGACACCCGTGGGGGGTCACCCCGCGGGGCAGGGGTGCTCGCCGTCCCGGCTCTGCCCTCGCAGGCACCCACCTCCTTCCCAGGGAGGCGCGGGAGCCCCGGCGCTCAGGCCTCCCTCCCGGGGACCCCTCCGGGGGCGATGCTCCCGCGGCTCCGGCCCGCCGCCGCGCTGGGGGGCTGCGGCCCCGCGGTTCCCCCCTCCCCGCCGGGC
>JAHREE010000285.1:48417-75778 GCA_033628505.1 Tringa tobata
AGTTCATCTTAACAGGTCTCAATGGGCCTTGGAGGAAACCGGGATGACAGAAGTGTTGGGTCCTGATGTGTCCCCAGGCTGCCTGTGTGGGAAACTGGTGTCAAGAACATTTTCCTCTAAACCAGCCGGGAGTGGGAATGGAAAAAGCGCCTTCTCCAGCCCCTCACTCTTCTGATCTCCTTGTCCACAGGATGACCTTGTTCCCTCCAATGGCTTCAGCTCAGCTGATTCTGATGGGAGTTTTGCCCAAGAGCAGTCGCTGTGTCAGGACCACGTTTGAAGCTCCACCAGCAAAGAGCTGGGGAGCCCCAGCCAGCCCAGATGAGGGAGAGGGGTTAATGGCTCAGTAATGGAAGTTTTCAGTTGCCCCCGTGTGTTGCCGAGGGAGGCTGCAGTGTGTTGGGCTGTGCTGGAGCGGTGATGCCAGCGACTGAAACTTTTGGGTGTCGCGCTGCGGGACTGCAAAGGTTAAGGTGAAAGGTCTGGGTTTGCAGGTGCCGGCATGCGGTTTGTACTGTGCTCTAAGGCAAGTGAAGCAGCGGTGTGTCAGGGTTGGTGGCAAACTGAGGGCAGTGTCTAACAGCTACTCATTTACATTGTTAAATTAGTACAGTAATGTGGGGTGAATAGACGACTTCTGGCTCAAAATGACCAACCGCCGTAGTGATGCTGATCCCATCCCATGGTCTCAGCTTGCTGGTACGGAGCGTGGGTGCACAGGTTGGGGAGAAAAAAACAAACCCAGAAGCAGCCGTGTCCTCCGTATCCTCCCCAGACTTTCCCTGCTCTTTTACGGCACCTCTGAAGGCACGTTCCGTCCCCAAAGGGGTGCTCAAAGGGCGCGGAGAGGGAAGGGTGTCCCCGGGGCCGCGGGGGACAATCCTGCAGCCGGCGGGACACCCCGAGCTGCTGCCGGGGGCGGCCGTTCACAGCCCTTCCCTCCGCCGCGGGGGACACCCTCCCGCCGGGCTGCCCCGGGACAGCAGCGGCTCCGCCTGGTGCTCCTCTGTCCCCGTCCCGTCCCGTCCGGTCCCGTCCCGTCCGGTCCCGCCGCGCTCGGCGGCCCCAGGGCGCCCCCTGCTGCGGGCGGCGCTGCGTGGCCCGCCCGGCTCCATCCCTCCCCGGCGCTGCTTCCCCGCTCAGTGCGCCCCGGGCACCCCGGGCCCGCCCGCGCCACCGGTGAGGGGGTCAGACCCGGGGACGGACCCGTGGTTACCGTCTCCGGTCGTCCCGCAGATTTCCAGGCGTGTATTTGCGGGGGTCTGGGTACCCGCGTGGGGCTCGTAAGGCCTCCGTGCTTCCATCCCTGCATGTCTTGGCACAGCCCATGTCCATGCATGTAGCCTGACAGAAAGAGCCCTCGTATAAATGTCTTGTCTGTATACACACAGCCTGTACGTGTCCAGTCTCTGTTAAATCCTCTCTGTGCCTATGCAACCACCTCTGTACATGTATACGCGTTTCTGTGCTTAAAATGACCGACGTGTTCATACATCCCTGCCTGCTGACACTCGCCATACCTTCCCAGGTACGTCTCATGTGTTTTCTATATGTAACGGACGCAGACACAGATGAACATTGTTCCACTTGAGCACATCCACTCAGCTGCCCCCTTGCTCAGCCTGGAGGAAAATTTATCACATTTATTGCTTGTGAAGAGCTTGAGGGATGGGAGCCAGACGTACAGAATCACTCAGGGGCAATGGATAAGCTTCCTGCCTGCAGTGGGTCTGCCAGCAAACATTAATCTTTGTCAGTGATTTACTTTTTAAACAAATCTGTTTTAAAAGGATATGGAAAGACATCAAAATAAAACCAAGCTAAAAGAACATTCATTAAATATTCTGTTCATGAAATATACAGCAGCATGATCTAATGCACTGAAATACGCAAACCTTCTGGTTAGATTCAGCTTATCTTTTGAGGGAAGGAAATCTTTCAATAATAAATTAATCATAATTTAAATTAGTCCACTGTGCATTCCATCAAACTATACTGCCTTGAGTTTTGTTTCATGCAATACTGGGTTTGAACAAAGTATCAGGGAAGAGTTTAGCTTTAGATGTAGTGGCTGGACTGCAGGTTTGTCAGCCGAATTAGCTGTGGTTCTTTGTAGCATCACAGCTTCAGTAACTGCTTTCCCTGATGAGTCCATGAGTGGTATTGATTTCCAATAACAAGCAGCTATATGGTGTGCATCCAGTGAAAGATGCCTAGCTAACTTTGGGCTCCCTTTCAATAATCCTCTGACATTCCTCTGACCTTAGAGAGCAACAGCAGTGCCCGTGAACTTGAGTAATCCTCCAGTTTCAATCAAATGCTCTGCTTAGAAATAAAGAGAAGCAGCTGTTGTAGCTCGTATGGTCAAATTTAGTTTTTTAGTAGCTTTCTGCACCAGCATAAGACCATGAACTCAATACTATCTATGAATGATGTCATTAGCAATATTTAAATATTTCTTCCACCTATTCCTCCCTTTGCACCTTGCAGCCATCTTTGGAAAGAATATACAGCATTGCTTCATCCTACACAGATGAAATACATTCTTTGCTCTTGGAAGAAAACAGGCGACTGTGTAACGTTGCGAAGCATCATGTCACAACGGTTGAAGGCAGGAAGTAGAAAACCACCAGCACCCCTCCTGCATTCTGCTGAAATGGCGCAAAAAGGGTTTAGGTAGTTTGTGACCAGCTGTGTTGAGATATAGCCAGAGACCTCATAGTGGGATACACAGTTTGATCCCTTTGAAGGTGTTGTCAGGTCCTTACTCAAAATAGAAGTGGGGCAGACCTCGGTTTTATGGTGGCATGTCTCTTGTAACGCTGCAGGGTTGCTTTCTAGCATTTGGTTAGTCCTGGTTCCCAGGCCTCTGCTCACCTAATAATCAGCCACACTTTTTGTAGCACCTCCACGTGCCAGCCAAATACTCACCCCCTGTCCCTTTTTCTTTGAAAGAGGGGAGGGAGCCAGGGCAGAATTAACTGCTTTTGCTGTAGTCCCAGACAAACAGAGAGTGATTTGCAATTCTCATATTCCTGAGCAAAGGGAAGGGACCACGTTAGGTTTGTTTTAAACAATCTTTGTACTGCTTATACATGGCAAATTGTCACAGCAGCTTCTGGGCTGTCAAGCTTGTACTTGTCTTTTTGTAGCCCATTGATGATCTTGAAAGCAGAAGATCTCCACAACACGTTGTGCTCTGGCCAACACGTCTCCTGTGCAGGGACTTGGAAGTTGGGCTAGTGCAAAATATGTGGACCAGATCTGTATGGAAGGTGTCAGGAGATGGCACAGTCCCATCTCTTTTCATCTAATGCAGAATAAAGCCAGCTAATTACAGTCAAAGCTGTTCTAAACAGAAGTTGACAGTCCAGGCTTTGTTACCTTGAGAGGGATGGAAAATATCCTTGGTCTTTTTAATAACCTTTCTGTTGTTTGTGATTGAATATGATCCAATTGCTCTAATGGAGGAGAATATTATGCACAGCATGAGTCAGCAACACTTTCTTCCTGGAACAGCTGACAGCAAAGAAAGTTCCCAAACTCTCTGCAGAAATATTCCTTCCCCCAGATGAGGATCTGGACTGCATCCACCAATACCTGCTGGTGCCTCCCCTTGAGATGGACCTGTACTTGTCTGACTGGAATATGGAACCATCCAAGGTTCATTCGAGGTTAGAAGAGACAACTTGGTGAGCGGCAAAAGCACTTGGGAGCCTATTGCAGAAGAAGAGAGGGAAGCCAGTCGCAGAAGTTCAGAGTGCCAGTGCATGTTCCAGCAGTCAGGAGCTTTCAAACGAGGCCCTCGACAGTGCTGGCAACAGAAGGATATTAACAATTCCAAATGCTTAGGCTCATCTGAGGTCATCCAGTAAACAAGGTTGGGTTGTTTCTTGTAAAATACAGATCTATAACCAACAGCTAAAGGGTGGTGGGGAGCGGATTTGAAAGCTACTGATCAATATGTGCACTCTCCACTCTGAGATAGGAAAAAATAGACCAAAAATTCTTACCCTGTTAGGATAAATTAAATAAGGTGGTGTATTTTAAAATACTAAATCCTCAAAGCATGCAATGAGCTCTTAGGGAGCTTCAATGGACTTCAGTGAAAAGATGCTAGGAATGAGTTTTCCCTACTTTACGATGTACTCTCCTCAGAGATGTTAGTCCAACCTCTCTACCTACTGACATTGCCCTCTTGCAGTGTTTGTGTTGTGCTGAGAACAACCATCTAATAAAATGTTCCAGCAAGAGAAAGACTGTGCACTGAAATGGGCCTGGCATCTGAACAGTCTTCCTGTACAAATCCATGCTTCCACTGGAAGTTTTGGCAAGCAAATGCATTGATCAATATGCAATCACAAGTTTTGGATTGACTTTTGTTCTTTCTGTTGTGGCTGTTGGATATTTGCTGCCACTGGGTAAAGTTTCTGGCAGCTACCAAGTGATTAGCTATGGTGGGATCCAACATTTTCCTATGGAATGGGCATTTCTGCCAAAGGTGCCAGCCTGAAGCACAGCACTGCTGCTTTTTAAAGAATCTAGACATATTAAACCACCTAAATCACTCCCTGTTCAATGCCAAGTCACCTGGCCTCCTCCCTGCCCGGTGCTCAGGTCAGTCAATGTGCCAAATGCTTCTTTTCCATGAGCTGAGAACTTGCTCTGTGCCAAAGCGCATCCACTGAGGTTGCTGCTCTTCACCTTGGACCTGAGGGAAGAGTCAGGGGTGCGGGCACACAGGCAAGACTCGCATTTCACAGAGTTCCTACCAATTTTTAGAAAGTTTACAACAGAGCCCCAGACCTTAAAAGAACAGTGTGATTGCCACAAAGAACAGTGTGGGAAAACCAGTATACATGCATGTGCAGCCCTCCCACACGCACACTGACTACCCCAGATATAGGCATACCCACAGATCAGCACCTACACACAAATGTTTTTGACACACTTATTCTCAGCATCCTGTTCTCTTACAGCAGCCTCAGTTGGAGGAAGGGAGAAAATATGTTCCTTCTAACCTAATCTTCTAATGACCTTTCTGCCAACTCCACTTTCCTGCCTGACTCTTAAGCTGCTCGTGGTGGCTATGGGAACAAGATTCCAATGTAAAGAGTGATTTTCCTCCTCAGAGGTCAGCAGGGTCTGTCTGCTAAATTGTGATGTGCTGCCCAATTGCTCTTAAGAGATTCAGGGTAAATAAGGAGATAAGAAAATTGTTGACGATTGCATCTGTTGGGCCCCTTGCAGCTCTGCCAGAGTTCTTGCAGAGTTGAAGCACTGTGATTGTGCTGCAAACCTGGTGCAAGTGGGCTCCCATTCCCTCTTCTCTTCTTGGATTGTGACCTCCCTGCCAAGCCTGGCAGCAGGTCTCAGCCTTCTCCCTCTGCCCTGCACATTTCCTACAGCTGCCTGCAACAGAGGGGAAGAAAAACAGGAGAGTGGGCAAACGCGGCAGCGTGCCACGGTGGCTGGCTCCGCGTGCTTGGGTACGAGATAGTATTTAGAGCATGACCATCTCAATTTCTGTTGAGAGGCTCTTAATGGTCTGTAAGGCACACTCAATGCCTGTCTTCCAAAGCTGTCCCGTGGCAGTCTGGGGGCTGTGATGGATTCTCCTGGCAGGAGATGCCCGACTCCCTTGTTCCACTCCCTCTCTCTGGGAGGATGCGGGAGACGGGCACTTCTCAATTGCAGGGAGTTCCTGGCCTCCGTGCTGCCTGTCGAGGGGAGATTCATTAGCAGCAGGGAGGCGATTCTCTCTCCTCTCTGCTCTGGAATTGGAGTCGTTTGTCTCGGGAAGGAGCCCAGGCGCCTCGCTCGCTGTGTGGCAGCTTCTGCTCAAGGGAGACAAGCACTTCGTCAATAAACAAGGAGCCTGGGGAACGGCTCCAGCTGACAGAGGACATTATTAACGACCGGCACTTTGGCTGAGGGTAGATCAACCTCCCATTAGCTGCTTTAAGAGGGGAAAGAGAAATAGAGCTAAAGATGGCAGCCCTGAGAGGAGCTGGGAGTTTCAGCATCCTCCCGCAAAGTCCCCTGCTGTGAGGTCCAGGGCTGCCACAGCCCCCAAGGAGTGACTCTATATTTCCCTAGCGTCAGAGGTCCTCAAACTGTGACAGCAGGAGACAGGCCCATCTCAGGAACAGCTTTGCTTCCCAGCCCACCATGGGTGGGCTCTGCTATGGAGGTCTTCCAGACCAGAGCTTTCCTACCCCCTCTGTCTGTCTTTCAGTCTGCCCTGGGTACAAAGGATGTCTTCCAGTATCTGCTACTGCAGCTTCTTGCTTTGGAGGGCCTGTGGACCTTTGTGCAGCTCCTTCTCAGGCCTTCCCAGTGAAGAAAGTATTGAGGGGATCTGAGAGGAAGCAGTTTTGCTGCCTTCACTCTTGGGAAGTGGTTAGTACAAGGAAGAGCAAGAAACACCGGTCCCGCATGGCTGTGCATTTCTGGCTGCAACTGGAACTGGAGAAGCTGTTGACTCCTGTGGTTGGACTCCTAAACTCACCTCCTCAGGTGGAAGAAGCCTCTAAGCTCTAAAGCAACTGTTGATTCACCTTACAGTCATACTTAATTTGCCACAACACCATCAGGGTGGAGGCAGAGAAATCCCTGCTTTGATGTGACATTGATAGTTCATCCTTCTCTGTCCTAGAGCTGCCAGGAGAGTGAGTCCTTGTCTTCTGCATGAAAAAGAATGTGGTGCAAGTACTCAGCCCATGGATTAAGTCTTTGTAGAGCCTTTTGTTTGGAACCACACTCTCAAAGAAAGTTGTGAAATCTTTCAGCCGAGCACCTGAGTGCTCCAACCTGCACCTCCAACCTGCTGCATAGACAGGCTGTAAGATCAGTGTCATCTTGGTCTTCACAGTTCTTGAAGGAGCTAGCTCTTCATGCCCTGGCTTCTTCTCACTGTGGAGCTGCAGCTGTGGTGGCTTCATATCTAAGGATATCTAAGATTCTTTGCTTCACATTATCTAGCCTGGGACTGGTCAGATTTAGGATTCAGGTGTGAGCCCATCTTTGGCAGACTTGTGCAGTTGATTTCCACTTGCAGAAACTCTACTGCAAGACTGGCTCAAGGTCTCTCCCTTGTGGTTAAAAGTTACTACCCTGGGGCTGAGAGTGTTTTAGGGTCCCTGGACCACTGCCTTCAGGCTTGCTTCCGCTGTGGCAGGAAAAGAAGGAGGAACTTCTAGGTCTGCTGGTATTTATAAGAAGAAACAGGTCCCACCCAGATAAATGGTCCATTTCTGCTCCGAAATGAGCTCTGGACTCTGCTCCAAGCCCCTAAGTGGATTGCCTTCTGGCCAGCCTAGCTCTTTGGTGATTGAAAAGCTGAGAGGAGTTAGAAGGGGGGTGGGTAGGGATACGATGTTCAGAGGCTGTGTGGACCCAAACTAGCTGGATTCACTGAACTCATCACTGAAATCACTTCTTGTGGTGCCTCTCTGTTTTAATTCTCCCCGAATCAGCCCTCTCCCATGAGTGAAACAATCTTGCCTGCAGATTGAGGGGGGTGGGAGGGATTTGAACATTAATCTGATGTAGATTATACATCCGCCTCCCTCTCTCTCCCCTTCTCACTCTCTCTCTCTCCCTCTCTCTCCCTCTCTTTCTGTCTGTTTCTCTCCCCTCCCTCTCCTTCCTGCTTCATCTCTTCAAGAAAGTGAACATAAAGTAAAAACACGGAGAGAGAGAGGCAGAGAGAGAAAAAGCTCCCTGAAGAGGGAAGCCCCAGCAGCCAGTAGCTGTTTGGATTTGCCTGGCGCTGCCTTTCTTACTTTGCTCCCAAGGAATACCTTTAATGGGATCAATTGCTTCAGTTCCTTTATAACCAAGTCCACCGGAAAGGCAGACTCAACATATTATGGGCAACTGTGTGAAGTCTCCACTGAGAAACCTCTCAAAAAAGGTATGTTCCCTGAATCAAAGTGCATTGTGCATTTCCAGCCCTGCTTCTTGGGATGGGTGACGTCGTGGGCGAACGGGAACGGGAGGTGGGAGAAACACAGAGATGTGTATGAAGGGTTCAGCTCACTTCACCAGACTTTTTTTGTAAGAGCTGCTCATGCAAGTGCAGCCGTTAGAGCTATAACGTGTGTAAATAAATGTGTGTGTGTGCATGCACAGGAGTAGGCTTGTGTCCTGCTCTGCGTGTGTGTATAGCTGTCCTCTGGGTACCTGCAAGCTTGTGCTTGTCGATGTGCACAGTGTGCTGGCACACGTCTTCTGTACAGGCATCTTAAAGTCTGGGTGTTTGTGTGCCTTTGTGTGTGTGCGCGCATGTGCTTCAGCTGAGAGGTATGTCCATGAGTCTAGCCATGTGTGTCATTTCTGTAGGGATATATGTTCATATGCATGTGAATGGGGGTGTGTCTGTACGTATTCATGTTGGTGTGTAAGAGTATGCACACCTAATGAGCCCATCTGAAGTGTGTGTGTGTCCTTAGCTCCTTATGTCTCTGTGTACGCATCCTGAGGTGCAGGAGCAGGCATGCGTTGTTTGTTGTGAGTGTGTAGGGGGAATTTTTGTGCATCACACACGTATCCCTGCTTGTATGGCACTCTGTGTGTATGGCACTCTGTGTGTGTGTACCTGCTGGTGTGTGTGCTCAGAGGACTGTATGTAGGCATGTGTGTGTTTTTATGTATATTCATCCTCACGTATGCACACATCTAGTTTTGTTGGTATGTGTTTGGGTACAGAAGCTTGTTTTTTGCTGTGATCTGTTTGTCCATGCCTCTGTTTGCGAGTGGACACACTGGGCCCTGGCTGCGTGTTCGTGCATCATGTCGCACGTCAGCAGGGCCCATGTGTCTATATGCTTGGACCCAGCTGGACTTCATCTGTGTATCTGTTAGGCTTCAGCCTGTGGTCTGCTCTGTGCTGAGGTTTTACAGTGATCCCAGGATGAATTAGATTCAGGAACGATTCTGCTATTAGGGACTAGATTGAAATGGGAATGATGTGCCCCAGATATATTTCTTGTTTGACTGATGTCAGTGTTTTGGAGCACTGTGTACCTGTCAGCCTCACGCTTCTCACTTAGCAGTGCTGCAAATCTAATAACTCAGTGAAAAGCTATGCAATTCACTCCTTGTAAATGAAAAAGTTATGCTAAGCATCCAAAGTATTGCAATGAGGAGGTACCTCTGCGGAGATCTTGCTGACAGTGAAATGCCACTGCCATCAGGATGCTCCATCCAGGAGATTTTTCCACCCCAGAAAGCTCCTCTGGAAGGGAGCTGTTGGAGAGAGGACCTCCCTAACAAGGAGTTTCTTCTGGCCAGAGATTTGCCTTTTCTGTATAGAAACACAGTTTGCTTGTTATCTCAGCTGCTGTAAACAAAGCCAGTAATGGCACAGTGCTGCTGCGGGGGAGCTGGGATACGTGAGGAGGGAATTCATCACCAAGCAGTTAGCCAGTGCTGAGACCAGTCCCTAGGTCGGGGTGACCTTCGGGGAGAGGCAGAAGTCATTGAGGTTTACCCAAAGGTTGCACGTACGAAAACCCAACTTGGTTGCTTGTAGGTCACCTCCAACTCACAAAAAAAGGCTGCAGCTGTGCTCAACATGATCAAGGCGATTGCAATTAAATTCTGACGTGTGGCCAGGCTGTTTGAATCAAAATGAATTCAAGAACTTACAAGCTCTGTGTCGTCAGTCTTTTAGGTAATTTATGCTTTCATTCCTAAAAGCTGCTTCAAATAATGCACTTTGTGCCTGGTTAAAAGGCCTGAAATGGCAGGACTGAAGAAAGTTCCAAAGCTGAGTTAGAAAATTTCTCAGACGTCACTCCAGCTAGCCGTGAATTAAGGCCTCAGGCACTCATCCTGACAGGTCCTGCAGCTCTGCTGCTCTTCTGATCACAACACACAGGATTGTAGTGGAGACTTTGCAGATCAGTCTTAACATTGCACAACTTCGCTTGGCTGTTTCATGATCCTGGTCTTTTTTCTCAGATTTTGCCTTGGGCAAACTAGTTTTGCTTAAATGGTAGAGGAGGGACTGTAGACAATGTGTGTGAAACCTGCTCTTGGGTGACAGACTGATCTCTTGAATACAGGATTTCAACACTCCCAGGCACTGGCTGGCTTGGTCTGGGTCTGGCTTGACACAGGGGTACCTTGCCTGTTTTGGTGGCAGTGCTCAGGCTCTGTCTCCACAACGTCTGTTGTTGGCAGCTTCACCTTCCCACTGTCACAGTGTCCCCCCAGTGATCCCAGCAGCCAGCCTGGCTGCTTTTCCCTCTGAGATGCACTGCAGTTGGGATGAAGAGGTTTTCCACTCTGCAAAGCCCCTCTGATACCCAGGCAGGAAAATGAGTGGAATCCTGTTGTACTTCTGCGGCTCAGAAAGGAAAAGCTTTGGCATCAGGATCTTTTGCTTTGCCACCCTTCACCATCGCTACGGCCATCTCTAAGTCATGCCGGTCTCTTCCCTCTCCATAATCTGGACTCAGCCAGGAAGAGTAGTGGTCTTTTGCTCAAGGAATGGACAAGGAAAGCCTGAGGTCCCCAGTCCTGTCCTTGCATTTTTGTTGTATGCACACTGCTGTTTCCTCTGTAACAGGCGACTGATGTTGCTTTGCCCCATACCCATATCACAGCTCCCTTCCCAGCTCTGCTAGGGTGTAGGAACATGGTAGAGGGAACCTGTGGGGATACTTGGAGGGGAAACCTGGGGAGCTGCTGGCAGAGGCATCATGGAATGCCATGAATGGCAGAGCAGGGCAGGGATCCCCTGTTGGGGTCACACTAAACCATGCACCTTGATACCCTGGCACTGTGGCAGGTTGTCTGGTGAGGATCCTTGGTGGCTCTTGGGAATTGTTTCATCGAACTGGCAATCTCTACCCACACAGGAAAATAATGGGATGACCATTCTGTGGTACTGCTCTGTGGCTTGGTAATAAACTCTGTGGACTGGAAGAGTCAGAAAACAAGGATTAGGGGGCTGTGGGGACTTCAATCTTTCATGTGGCTTCACTGGACTTAAACGCAGAATTGATGAGGGCTATTTTAAGTGATTCATATTATTTGGTGTATTAAACTGAAAAATGTGCCAAGAAATAAAGCTGATAATTTTGAAAATATATTGCACTGATATCACGAAGCTGTGCAGTTCAACACAGATGCCTTGACATTTAGCTGAACTAGTAATATGCCATTTGTGGACGGATGCTCATCTTTCAGGTTTTTAAGGACAAGCGTCCTATGTGTCAGATTTAATCAGAGACAGTTTTCCTGCCTCATCCATGACTGCAACGAAAATGCTTTTCTGCTTCATTATTTTCTTTCTCCGTGGCTTGCTTTTTGAGTTGTTTTTGTTTTGATGCTTGTTATTCACATGACATTATACATGAGCAGATTGGTGTAACACTGTGTACAAAAAGGCAAACTACAAACCATGTGTGCAATGTAATAGCACACGGCAGACACAGCAAGTAGATACAATAGACTCGGACAAGTGTGAATGGGGCGTGTGTGCGTATCTGGTCTTTTAGCCTGAAAAAGCACCTCAGGCTTTAAAGAAAGGGTTAATAGAGACAATGACAATTGACAGAACTTCTCTGATCACCCCTGGGAACACCGGCTGTAAAAGTAGAATCATTCCTGAAGAAGAATCTGATGTATGATTAATGTTTATTCTATAAAACCAAGGGTCCTGTGGGTTGTGCTGGCTTTTTATAGCTGCATGGGAATATCAGGATAAGCGTTTTCTTGCAGAGCCAGGGAAATGCATTTCTATAAAAGGAAAGCAGTGCCTCCTTATAAAATCCAGTGCTGGATTCTGTTCTGGAGCCCTAGCTTAGCAGGACGTGTGCACTTAGGAAAATGTGCAAATGCAAACAGACAAAAATGTTGTGCCTGTGCCTGATCTCTACTTTGGGACTGTCAGTGATTAGAAGAGGGCAGTGCAGTAACTGCCTGAGACCCTGAGGATGTAACTAATTAGAAGTGGCACAGGGAGTGCGAGCCTGCAGTTGGCAAAGCCACCTGATGCCGTAAATGGCCTTCTAATAATATTTTAAAGAGTGTGATGCTGTGTTGCTGAAATGCAACGCAGAGCCTAACGCAGGGTCTTAGTGCAGGCTGTGCCTGGTCTCCTGGGGATGCCCTGGCCGCGTGGCTCTGCCAGGAGCTTTGCCCTGGGCACAGGCTGGCACACGTACTGGTAGGCTGGAGCGTGCTGGTCCTGTGCAGATCATTCAAGGATTCATTAACTGTGGGGCTGATAGTGGGAGCGTGGCCCTTTGCGCTTTGTCTGGGTAGATGTGAGCAGTGCTGAGAGTTTGATGTCATTTCAAAGCGAAATTCTCCTGGTTGGTTGTACTTCTGTCAGCTTTTGAAGTGAACTCCTGGACTTACAGCTTCTGTATAAATCCTAATAGACCGGTGGGGGGGACGCAGTGTGGACCAGATGAAGGAAATTTAGCAATAATGTCTCTGCGAGGCGGTTCAGTAAAAGTTCAGAGGAACGGCTGGGCGAGACGGGGAGGTAACATCCTCTGTTGTGTTGTTTGCTTGCTGCTGGTTGGCTGGGAAGATCCGCCATGAGGAGAAGACGTGCTATAAGGCTGTCCAGACGAGCGAAGAGGGGCCGTCGTCTTGCGAGTACCAGGGTCCGCTCATGGTGCTGGCCCAGAACTGCGCCGTCATGCACAACCTGCTGGGGCCAGCATGCATCTTCCTGAGGAAGGGCTTCGCAGAAAACAGGCAGCCTGTACGTAAGTTACACCCAGCCGGGCAAGACACGCACAAAGCCGTGCGGATGCGAGCCGGGGATGCGGAGCTGCCCTCGTGCTCCATCTGCGTGGAGCTCTGTAACCCCCATCCCTGGGTCTCGAGCATCCCGGCTCCAGCTCCAAGTGCAAATACAATCACAGGCAAATGTCTAACCCAAAGGATGTGCAGAGATATCCCTGTGCCTAAACACCAAGAAAGGAGGATTCTAAAAATGCAGCTATGGAAGGTAGATCCAAGCCTACACTCAAGTAGGCATAATCATCTACACTCAGGAGGAGTCCAGTGTTCAAAGGTGTTATTCCAGCAAGACATCCACATCTCATTCCCAGAGGCTCGGATTAGCATTTAAGGCCTAAATAGCCACTTAAATGCAAATCAGGGCATCTGTATTGGGAACAAGCTGTCCCACAGAGATGCCCATATTTGATATTGTTCCTATCAGCTCACAGTAGGCACAATATTACCCGCAGAAATAAGCATGCATCTGCCTCCTCACAGATACCCAAACGCAGTCTCTTATGCAGTATCATACACAGCCTGACACTGCAGCAATCCCAGCCAAATAAACCCAAGAACATCAGTCTGTCCTCATATTTGCAAATAGTGCCAGACTACCAAATGCTGTTATCCGTACACACACAGATAAATAGCAAAAACACATCCATCCATTCAGTCACACTTCTTTGTAGCTATGTGTTCATATGTGTCTAGTGTATGCATTTATATACAAAAAAGAAAAATGTTTGTATGTCAATTAAAATGTATGCACCTGGATGTGTTAAATACACAGAAATATGCATCCCAGTATTATTTCTTTACAAGAAGTAAAACATATTTTTTCACATAAACATCTGATTCCTACAATAACATGAATTTAAAGACATACAGAAACATACGATTAACACACTTTTTATGGATATGTATGAGTGAATCTGAACATTGTTTGTCCGATATTCACCCAGAGCGCTCCATATTCTTCTGGTGAAAGAAAGCTCTCCCCAGTTACCTGAGAATCAGAGCTTTCTTGACTCTGTAAGAAATCTCTTACTCATGCGTTGATATCTGCAGCTGTAAGAGACACCTAGATATTTATTTCTGAAACCTCTTCTTCAACCAACAACCTCAAAAAGAGACATTATTTGTCATTATTGATCAAAGAGCTTTTGTTGTTCCCAACTTTTAGCCACTAAGTGATCACATATTCCTTGTGTCAGTTCACTAAAACACAAAACATAATTTTCTCACACAAGCACACTGCTGGCATGCACAGAGCTACCTGTCCCAGGAGGTAGGTCCAGCTCCTTAGTGGAAGGCTCACAGCTGGACAGGTGTCCATCCTGTTTAGGCCCTGGCAACTCACGGTACCCTAAGAAGTCTACAAAGTAGGATTAGTGATGTCTCCAACTACCCTGATGTAGAATGAGTGTATCTGATAAAAAGCTTTACTTTTACTGACTCTCTAGACCAACAGGATTTATTGTGCATAGAGCAGACATAAATGAGGGTAAGGCCATTATGTATAATGGACTCTCTGAGGGTCACCTCTGCTCATATCTAGGATCCAGACTCTCTGAACAGCTTTATTCCTCTTTCCATATGTTCTCCAAAAGCTTTAGAGTGATTCAGCCCATTTCTTCCCGAGCAATTTTCCTCCTTTATCATTTTAGGGATCTTCTTTCAAATTTAAAACAGAAAACCTCTTCATGACGTTAGTTATCGCTTGAGTCAGATTTTTGGAGGGACACAAACCCTCCCCCTCCTTTTGCATTCGCAGCCTGTGGCTCTCTGATGGTAGAATCTGCATGTGCAAAGATATGCTCAGAGCCCTGCAAACGCAAATGCCTTGGTGTGCAAAATTAGAGCCGGTGCTGAAGCCCCCGTTTCTGACATGTCTCAGTCGTGTCGGGTGCCACGTGGTCTTCAGCAAGAGAGGAGGAGGATGGGCCTAGGTCCTACCCCAGCCACTCTCACACGACAGTGGTTACCGCGGGTGAGTCACGGCCCCCTTTGCACCGGGGCGGTGGTGATCAAACCCCTGCATCTGCTGCCGCGCCGAGCGGCTGTTGGCACACAGCAGTGTCTCTGGGCATTAATGGCTGTGAACTCTGGAATGAGGTACACAAGGTGTTGGTACTGATCACGGGTGGTTTTCATCTCCTGTTTTATCTAAGGCAGGAGGGCAATAACGCCTCCTGCATCCGGTCTAAGGAGCTTGAATTGTTTTATTACTTGGTGTTGATGAAAGCGGAACAAATGGGATGACATGTTTGAAAATACCAGGTCTGTGAAGGATGAAATGGCAGAGCCAGCGCGCTCCGACAGTTCCATCCAGCACAGAGATGCCTCTGGGAAGGTTATGAGTGGCGAGCTGGTCATTTCTCTGGCACAGCCCACTTTTGCACAGACGTAAACCAGTGTGTGTCCTAGTTTGCTATGCACTCTGAGCAGCCGCCATTAGTTTCCAGAGGAGCCTGTGGTTAAATAGCAAAGGATCATCCTTCTCAAACTGATCAAGGGCACCATCTCCAGGGACGTGTGGTGAAGCTGGAGGACACCTGGAAGGCAAGGAGAAACTCCCCCCAGTTGAGGGGAAAAGCTGAGAGTGAGACGACAAAAGAGATGGCGTTTCTGTGTTTCCAAATTCTCAGATGTTTTGGATTTGCCTGGGAGCCATGAGAGGAATTAGAAAGGGCATTTAAACCAGAAAGCAGTGCATTTCCATGCTCATCTCTTCTTCCTGGTGCAGTGTTGGAATTTTCCTATACTCTTTTATATCCTCCCCCTTCTTCCAAGAAATTCAAATTGGATGTTTGAAGTTGCAGTGTTTCCTGAACATGGTGAATCCTTGTCCTGTTTTGTTTGTAGATGACCTTGATGATGTATATGTCGTGTGTCTGCCTTCATGCCTGGTTTCAAAATGCTTGTATTTGGAGTTGAGTCTGGGGGGAAGGGGGAAGTTCCTACCTTTTTGTGGGGACTGACTATAGGAGATGACACTGGGATGGTGGCTGTAAGACAGCTCGTGGCTGTCCCTGTCCTGCCAGAAGGACAGGGATCAAGCAGCGATCCAAGCACATGATGGTATAGACCTGCTGGTTACAGGGACTGCTTCCAGCTGTTTTCATCTGGCTGTTTCAGTGGGAGCTGCGGTAGAAAATACAGAGCTCTAGAGGAGATCATAATTGCTGCAGGACCGGTCTCTGCTCTGGGGCTTGGTGCTGGGGAGCTTCATGAAGGTGCTCAGAGTACTGTCAGGTGGGGAGGCCACACATATGGCTGTGCTGGCCCAGGTCTCTTCTGTTTTGGGGGAGCACCTCTCATCCCCCTGTCCAGCAGATGAGATGGAGAGGGGTTTCCACAGGGAAGTGTACAGGCTGGGAGGATTGCTGGGAAGCCTTGCTAGGTAGATGGTATTAAACATGTCATCACATTCTTGTTTCTTCTCTCACTTTCTGGCTTGCCCCAGAACTGTTTGCACCAACAAGTGTTATTCTGGAACTATATTTGTGGCAAGCTTGAACATAGTATGTTCTCTTTTGCAGGATAGAGAACTGCGTCCAGAAGAAATTGAAGGTAAAATTTGTCACTCCTTCTGTGTCACCTTTCTCCCTGTCCAATGAAAACCTATTGGCTGGCCCTTCCAGGTTGGCCCCTGTGGGGTAAAATAATTTGAGGCAAATCAAAGGAGACAATTACTGGAATAATTCCTGGCAACCCCAGCAAAAAGAAATAATATGTAAAACTGTTAAGAGTGCTGACTGTGAAGGAATTTGCATTCATTCCAGCTTCTTCAGGGTGGGAGGATAAGTAAAGTAATGGGATATTAGCTATCAGGGAACTGCTGTCCCCCCCAGCTCCCACAGAAAGTGTTGTAGAGCATGATGCAATAGTATGGCTCCAGGGAGGCTGTTTTATCTGCTAATCCCTACAATGAGTGCTATATAATATAGTTCAGGGGTAAAAGTTGGGAAAACATACTGCTTCCAGTTTCTTTTGGGGGTGCAGTTTAGGAAAAATTAGTTCATGGCACTTGCAGTGCAAGCAAGCTTTCCTGTAAGGAATGGATCTGCAGTGCTGCTGATAGAAGAGCTTAGCATTGCTCCGGTCACTGCCTCTTTGCAGGGAGATCTGCTGGGAAAATACGGAGTATATTAGGGAGTCTGGCCTCATAAAGTGCTGCTGATTCTGGGGAGGTTTCTTTGAAAAGGTATTTCAAGCTGTCACTGACAATATTGTTCTTTTTTGGATCCACTCCCACAGAATTAAGAGAAGCCTTTAAGGAGTTTGATAAAGACAAGGATGGGTTTATTAACTGCAGGGACCTGGGGAACTGCATGCGAACCATGGGCTACATGCCTACTGAGATGGAGCTAATAGAGCTCTCCCAGCAGATCAACATGAACCGTGAGTAACATCCACCTGGCTGTACCTCCCTGTTGCTGCCATGCCCTGCATCGTTGCCTCTTGCTCTCTCAGTCTCCTGCTGTCTCTTTTCCTTTGGATTTTTCCCTCCTCTTTTTTTGGTTCTCATTTTCACTCCGTATCGTCTCTCCTGTGTGATTGTGGTTCCTAGCAGTCGATGCCATTGTTTTGCACTTATCAGAGGGGCTGGGTGGACTGTGCTGTATGGCAACAGTGTGTGGAAGGATTGTCCTTTGTGCTTACGCTGTCAGGTATAAAACTGCCCTTGATGTAGGCAATTAGACACCGGTGCACAGGTTGTGGGTGCTGTCATAGCGAAGCTGTTGTTAGATGGTGTCAGACTGAAGAAGGAGCCTGGGAAGATGGAGATGCTTTGGTTGAAATGGGTGATGGATGGGCTGTTCACTCTGTGGTGGGTGTTCATGGATCTGCTGTGTGCCTGGCTGCAAGCGAGCTGTGCTGGCAGCGTCAGATGGGGGCATCTGCTGGAGTCACAGAAAAATGTGACAAACACATCCGATTCACTGTAACTGTGTTTGTGCCCCTTGCCTTTCACCATCATTTTTGTTGTGATGTCTGTAGAAGTGGGAAAAAGGATATCTAGTGCATGTTATTTCTGATGCATGATGATATAAAAAGGACAAGTTACTTGGTCAAGGGAAGGAAAACAGTTGTGACATACCCAACCAGTCACACACAAAAGCAGCTGATAACCCTGGCACACAAGTGCTTAGGAATTTCAGAGTGTTACCGCCAGCTTTCAGATAGAGGACAAACAATGAAAAGGACCAATATGATGAATAAACTGTTGGACATACATTAGCCACTGCCCTTGGAACAAGATTCCACCACTGCTGCAGGGCACTGCCCAGGCCATGCAGGAACATCATGCTGTGCCCTTGCTGTACCCTTTGGCACAAGCACAGCAGAGGGTTGCTATAAGCACTAGAATGAGGCCTAATAATAATAATAAGCCTCTAATACCCAGTTCGTGATACCATAAGGATGTGACAGTCCATGGCAGCCTAGGATAGAATAACTTGGGCTTATTCCACCTAGCCCACAATGCAGAAAATATAAAGACAGTGTAAGACTACCTCTGCTTTTCCTTCCATTGTCCTGCACCTTCTGTGCTCTGCTTCCTGGAGATCCAAGCCCTCTCTAGGGCACACAGAAGTGCAAAGTGAGTGTTGGGCTTGGCTAACATATGGAGTTCTTACACATGATCTTTCATCTTGTCCCAAGTGGGCGGCCATGTGGATTTTGAAGATTTTGTTGAGCTGATGGGACCAAAGCTGCTAGCAGAAACTGCAGACATGATTGGTGTAAAAGAGCTCCGTGATGCCTTCAGAGAGGTGAGTGCTCCCTACTGTGTGCCCCCCAGAGAGGTGAGCAGCAGGAGACAGGAAAAGAGAGAAGACCCACTGGGGAAGAGAAGAGGAGAAGGAGAGAGAAGCACAGTAGAAGACAGAGAAAGAGTCAAGCCAGGCATGAAACAAGGGAGGAGCAGAGAAAGTCACTAAGATAAGGGAACGGTTGAGGCCAGGAAGAGGAAAGCTGATGCAGACACAGCAGTTACAAGGGGTTTCTGAGGAGAAAAGACAGGCTGGATCCAAAAGGCACCCAAAGGAGAAAAAGCAGGGACAAATGGAATACAGGAAAAATAAGGCATTCAGGAGCAGGACAATACAAAATCCAACCCAGAACAAGTTCCATTTCTGTTAACTGTATTTCCCCTGCTGGTGTTTTTCATGTACTTGCAGTTTGACACCAATGGTGATGGGGAGATCAGCACCAGTGAGCTGCGAGAAGCCATGAAGAAGCTTCTAGGGCAGCAGGTGGGCCATCGGGATATTGAAGAGATCATCCGGGACGTGGATCTGAATGGAGATGGGCGTGTTGATTTTGAAGGTGAGAAGGGATGAATGCTCCCTGTCCATCTGCTCTGGTATGAGTCAGAGTTTCAGCTCGGAGGTGGAAGCAGAAGGGAAGATTTGCATGCTTGGGGCCCAAGTATCTGAAGTATGGAGAAAAAAGCAAACAAGACGTGGGTTTTTTTTCCTAGTCAGCTGAGGAAAATGGAGAATATTGGCCCACACAGGAAATTCCTCAGCTAGAGTGTTCATTTGTGTATCATCTCTTGCTGCATCTCAGTTTCAGTTGGGTCTCTCTCCAAAACTCTAGCATGGTAGATTTTGGTGCACACATGCTATGCCAGCCTTCTTTTTATGGGGTGTTTTCCTTTTTATTAAATCTATTGCAAGAGCTGTGAGGAGACTGGATTGGTTTGGAGACCGCATTGCACCTTCCATTTCCTCTAGCTCACCTTGTTATCTGGGTTTATAGAGAATTTGTTTCTGTGCCTTTATGCCTGAAGATGGTCACATACCAGATGTACTCACTAGGACTGCAGATATGTGTGCAGATGCAGATCTAGAAGTGTCATGTTAAATCCTAGAGATAATTAATTTCTTCTTCCAAGTTTTTAATGCCAGAAGGACTTGGAAAAATAAGAGTGGTTAGGCTACTATCCTAGCCATTAGCCATGGCAGGAGCAATATTAATAGAGCTCAGGGTTTCTGGCAAGGAAAGCAGTTGATATCAGACAGCTAAGCGGATCTAAGAGCTGGAAGGTGTGAGAGCATGGCAGGCTGCTTGTTTTCCTAGTGCAAATCCAGATGTCCCTTTGCAGCACAGGAGCTACAGAATTAAAATAAAAATGACATAATTTTTTTTGGCTCAGAGGCATTCTTGTGTCTCCTGCATGACAAGGGGTCTCAGTCTTTGGGATTACTGAAGGTTCTGAGAGCTTTGAAAGTGTGAAAAAAACTAGAAGTGTCTCCCTAGAAAGTATCTGGTAGCTGCAGTTGTTCTAATGCACTGGCTGATTACATGACAGTAGCTCTTCTTGTTTCCTAGAGCTAAATTATGTTAGACAGCTAAAATACATGAAATGCTATCCTGGTATCATTTTCTCTGTGAGTTACTGCTTTGGTTGTCAAAGGACAGCTCCATCAATGGAAAAGGAGAAGTCAAGGGGGTAATTTCCACTGGCCTTCTCTTTGCAGAGTTATTAGTTCCTTGGCAATTGAAGCACAGAATGAAAACACATTTATATTTGATGGCATTTACACTCAATTTGAACAATTGTAATTGACTTCACAAGCTGCAGGGTGGTGAAGAAATAGATCCAGGGTATCCTTACAGTTAACCTTTATTTTTAAAAACAAGTCCCTCGAAGTAAACTGTTCTCTACAAGAATGCTGATACCTCCCAAAACATTGGTGTCTCTGTGAAGGGACAAGCTTACTGAGAAATCATACTGTGTTCCCAAGACTGTAAAGCAAGGTTCCCTGCAGTTACAGTGAAGGGAGACAGCACTTGCCGTAGTGTCTCACAAGGAGTTGCTTGTGCAAACAAGACTACACAGTGGCTGGGAAGGAGTCCGAGGCAATGAATTGACCTGCTGGTGGGATCATATCACCATATCTAATGCAAGGATTAAAGCCTGTTTCATTTGAGCTCTCCAGGGCTGGTCATGGAGCGGCACGGGATCTGCTGGCAGTGCCTGGACTCTCGGTTTCACCCTGGCTGCATGCTGTCTCCAGGGAATGAGAGCTGGGTTTGGGACCATGGACGCCTTCTGCTTCAGGGCTGTCTTTTCTTGTTGGTTGCAGAGTTTGTTCGCATGATGTCCCGTTGAAGGTAATTCTCAGCTAAAGAAGAATCAGCACCTTAGAGAGGGCAGAAGAGGACCTAGGTGGAGCATCTAGCCCCGATGTTCCCACATGAAGGTTTATCGGCTGGCTGCAACTGGGACATTGCAAGATGACCTGCTGCTCCTCCCTCATGCTGGTCCCCATGCCCCTCCACCCTTTCACACTGTGAAAGACTTGCATCTTCCTACAACTGGAACCATTCCTTGAAGATGATTGCAGGAAACTGCAGAGCCAGGACTTGCCATGATTGCTTTCATGGCATATTTGCAACTTCAGACTCCTCCTCCCCAGCTTTATTCTCCCACCAGCTGCTGCAAAGCAAAAGCAGGATAAATCCTCTTGGCTTGGTGGATGAGAGCAAAGCCATTGGGACTGGTGGCAGCCTCAGGGCGTGCTCTGCACTTCTTGGTTTCCCTTGGTGAACCGTGTCTGTGTTTGCTGTCTCTGTGTGTGTGTCTGTCTGTGTGGAGTTATTTATGCTTCCCCGGCACATATTTGCATCTCCTGTGGTTATGTTTACCAAGAGTAAATTCAAATACATGTCTTGTGGGGGGAAAGCGATAAATATGCACGCTGAAACAATATGGAGCCTGGATGTCCCTTGTGAGAGGTGGTGGCTGGGCTGGGGGAGAAGGGCTGCAGCAGATGCACACCAAGGTATCTGCACCGGGTTCCAGCGGCAAGTGCTTGCTGCCAGAAGGGGAGTCACTGCCAGCCACTAAGCCTGTGGCAGGGCTCCCTCCTGCTGCCCTCATGGCAAAGGGGCCTGGAGGTGCCTCTCAGGGAGGGTCCCTGCTTCTGTGTCCTTCTCACTTGCAAGGGGACATGTGAGAGCCCCAGTGGTGGCCTGGCAAGGAGCAATGGGAGGAAGGGCACAGAGGGGAGCTGAGTGGGAGGACAATAGGCAGTAAGAGCCAACCCCCCTGCCCCTTTCCAGACCATTTCAAGCACAACTGTGAGTGTATGCATAGTGGGGACCGTGCTGCAGGAGCTGAGCTGTAACACCATTGTTGCAGGGATTGGCCCAGGATTCTCCTTGTGTGGAAGTGCCCTGCTCTCCAGCTTGTTCACGCTCAAAAATGCTGCACGGGCCTGCAGTGGCGACAACAGCAGCTTCCAGCCCCAACCAGATGCTTTCAGAAATGTCAGATGTTCATCCTCCTTCCCCTTTCCCCAAGATGTTCCCAACCTCCCACTCCCTTCCCCTACTCTGCCAGACCTACAGTTGTCCCATTGCTCTATGCAGAGGCTCAGTCACAAGTTGCCAGTACTAATTTCTGCTTGGCTTCAAAGGGCATCATTATTGCTATGTGTTTCTCAGTGTGACTGGGAGCTATTTTCTTCCCAGTTGCACCCTTACTCCAACTGGGAGGTTAGGGACCAATATCCTCCTGCTTCCTCCATCTCAAATCTTTCACTTCCCCGGTTCCCTTTCAAATTCTCAGGGTCCACAAATCTGTGTCCCAAAGGAGGATTTTCTCTCCGGCTTTCCTGTTGCTGTGCCAACCACCATAGCTGGAGCGATGGCTGATATCTCAGCAATGGAAAAACTATGTTTCTCCTTATATTAGTGTGTGTGTGTACTCGTGTTTGCACAGGCATGTGCCCTTGGAAAGGTTTGTGTGTGCGCACGTAAAAGCAGGGAGTGCAGATAGGTACCTGGGAGGGCAGCAGTAGAAGAGTTTGTTTGCAAGTGGGTGTATGCAAACTATCTATGGAGCTGGTCCAGTCCTAGAAATGTGGGTGTGAGCCAAGAAATTGGAAAATGGGCATTTACAGATCTCCATATTTCCTGGTACAGCAGCTGAGCTGCACAGTGCTTAGGAGATGAGGGTGATAAACTGAACGGAGTCCAGAGTCCTGGTAAGTTATATATGTATTTAGCATAATACCGGGGAGGGAGAGACCTGTGCAGGCTTGTTTCTGCCATAGGGAGTGTTGGTATGTAAATACGCTTCGCTTGCAGTGGAGCCCGTTGAAGAAGAAGCGTGTGTCTGCAGAGCAAGGGGACAGCTGCACTGCTTGCCTGTATGCAGCAGTGACTGTGCCTGCCCACGGGGACTGGTGACGACTCAGGACACATGAGTAGCCTGTATGCATAAGCCTGACAGACAGCCAGTGGCAACAGGCACAGTGGCTGCTTCTGGCTGCTTGTTCCTGGGTCCTGCACCGAGCAGTCACATCCTTTGCCCGCAGTGGCAGATGGCAGGACATGGTCTTAATTCATTTAAAATTGTAAACCCTTTCTAGAGGCTGCACTGATCCACAGCACAGTGTCACGGTGGCTGGGGTTGCTCTCTGCGAACTACTGCTGTTTTCACTTAGGCAGGTCCCTGTGTTTGTATCGTGGCAGAGCTGTGTTTGTCTTCCCAAGAAACGCAGGGACACTGGTGCTAGGGCCAGGGTGGCCACAGGACACCTTTGTGCCATTGCAGTCCTGGAGCCACAGCTACTTCTGACAAAAGCTGGGTCTCTGCCAATGTATCTGTAGCTCTTTTCTGCCAGGTTTTACTGTGATGCGGTGAGCGGGTCAGACAGGGCAGGTCTCCAAAGCATTCGGTTTTTTTCCTTCCAGCAGAAGCTCTTGCTGCAAGTCTGGCTTTACTTGCATAAAAACCCCAAATAATCCCAGAGAATTTTACTATTTTCTTGTGCAGACGGGGTCAGAGATTAAAGCTCCAATCTAAATAATCTAATTCCAGAGATAATCTTTTTGCTCTCAGCTCCAATCCAGTACCAGGGAGGCTTCCAAACAGCTCCACATGGTGGGGCAGAGCTGGTCCCCTCTGGGCACCTCAGCCTCGTAGCCCCGTGTGGTTCGGGAGCTGGTCCAGGTAGTGGGGCCAGCTCGTGTTGGCTTCTTAGGTGTCTCGTTAGCTACAAGGCCTGCTTCTGACCCACACATCTCCATTGCTCCTTTTGGACACCCCGAATCCTGATCCCTTTTTCCTGCAGTAAGTGATTAATACCCAAAACAGGTGCCCCTCACCACTTGTGAATGATCAGAGTTGTAAACCAGGCAGGATTGATTCAAGACTAAGAGTCATTTTGGCACAGCTGCCAAGGGACAGGGAGAGATCAAGGGATTGAGAAGACAACCCTGAGCCTTTCACTTGTAGGTTACTGGTGTAAATCCAGCCTGCATCAAGGGACTGATGGCTCAGTGGATTAGTAACAGGATACAGAGCCTTTGACATCTGGGACACAAGCTGGCATCAAGTTGTTGTGACCACAAGTAATGATTCAGGGGCAGCAGTGTAGGGCATCGTGGACACAGGCCATCGTGGCATGTCCACCATCCTCTGCCAACATGAGCCAGAGCGAGTGCTCCTCCTGCACCCGGATGAGCACAGCCACTATCCCTCCTCACCCCCTGCTGCTCAGTTGATCCCTCTTTCTTCATGATGGGCTGCTGATTCTTGCGAAATTATCACCCAGGATAGTTATCAGAAGATGCTCTGACTTGGGGAGGTGGAGGACGGACTGAACTCCTCAGTGCCTTGCCCTCTAAAAAGGCTGAGTCCTCAGATGGAAGGGAAAGGGAGGGGTTTTCCCCTCTGATCAAAGAAGAGAACTCTTCCTTTCCAGTGAAACTCTTTTCTTTTCAAGGAAGAGTTGCTGAAGTTTCACTGTGAGATGTTCAGGAGCCCCAGGAGCCCTTGACAGGGACCTCAGGGCTTGGCACAGCCACAAAAGCCCCTGGTGACACTCTCAAGGCAGGAGATGAGCTGGGTTACCTTCCATCTGCACAGTCTGGGGCCAGGAGATCCCTTCAGCTGAGGGACCTGTCCGAGTCATACCTAAACACTAGCCACTGAATCCCTTCATGTTTGAATCCCTGCTCACGGGCACGTTTGGTTTGGGCCAAGCAGTTTGATGCTGGGTTTGAAAGGAAGGCCCAGGCACCGGCTGCACAGCCCCTGTGCCCACCGAGGCAGTGAAGGCCCCACCGTGAGCCTCATGCTCCCCAGCCCACCGAGAGGCACAGCGGGGTTTCGGCCGGGCTCTGCCCAGCCAACGCTGCCATTCTGTGTGTGTGAAGCCTTCAAAAGCCCTGCTGACCCTGGGGGCCAACAGGGCCATCTGCCTCAGCGCACCCTGGCCACGCAAGGGGCTGTGTGTGGCCCTTGACAGGACCTTTGCTGCCCTAGTGGGGTCTTAGGAGCAGAAATATGAGGATTCACACCCGTGGAAATTGCTGTTTGTAACCTCAGCCCTGCTGTCTCCTCAGCCTGCTCGTGATTCACAACTGTCCCTTTTCTGACTTCACTTTCGCAGCTTGTGGCAGTAACCTGATGACACACAAAGTGCTTACATGCTTTGAAGCTGCGCTCCTGACCCAAGCGCATTGCAGTTTAAGCTGAGAAATCTCGAGCAATTAGGGAGGATCGTCTGTAATCAGTACAAACGAGCTCTAACGAGGCCTCCCTCGGCCTCACCAACTGGACACCATTGTTCTGGCCACGGCTGCTTGCACTCCTTTGCTAACTGAACTTGGGGGACACCCACAACAGGTCACACACGCCGCAGGGGATAGGGGAGATTAGTCTGGATTTGATCAGCTGCTGCCAGGGCTGGGGTCTGTAACGCTGAGACGATCTGCCAGGAACCAGCGTGAGGTGGCTTAATCTGGAGAGGTGCTAAGCGTGTGTGCTTGACACTACTTTCCTGGATGCCGTTTCCTCAGCCACCTTGCAGTTTCAAGAACCCCTTCCCGGCAGCACTGCCATGTCTGCCCCAGCCCAGTTACACCACAAGCCGGTGTGGGACACGCAGGGGAACACTCTGGGACCCGCACTGACCCGGGCAGGGCAGGGTAGGGAGCAGGGGGTGAGCGGTTTCTCTCCCCTCCCCAAACTGACTTTCCTTCTCCAAGGCTGTGTCCTGTTTAAGGGGCCTCCGAAGTACATTACAAAAGCAACAAGCCCATTTACTTCACGGTCTGCAGCTCTAAGTCTTTATTTCTAAAGGCAAACGCATTGTGGAAGCCCCAAATTACTAAAACGTCATTGGGACATAGGAGCAGCCGCCAGTAATGTAGTTAGGGACTGAAGTGCAGACGCAAGGCTTGGCTGGCATCCGCAGCTCTGAGGAACACCAAGATCAGGCAGAAGGGCAAACATGGAGGCAAACATTAAGTTATTTGCTCTCCTCACCCCCACCCCCCGGCATAGTGAGTGAGTTTCATCCGATCTCCATCTGTGATGTCTCACTCCAGTCCTCCCAGACCTCGCTAAGGTCCTCCAGAAAAAAACAAAACAAAACAAAACATGATCTTAGTTTGCCCTGGAGAAACACAGCGAGAAAAATCGCTGGCAGTGCGAGGGTTAACTGCCGCCCCCCCGCCCCGTGTATTGGCTGTTTTACTTTTCAAGCAGATTGTTGTGGTCCAAAGTGGCTGCCCGCCACTCGGCCGTCTCACTCCTCACCGGGCGGACCCGTAGCTGACTTTTCCCATACTCCACGGCAGGGGCGAACCGGGAAACCTGCGCGTTTCGCTGAGGCACGGTACCGGGAGCTGCTGTCCGGTGTGTAGCGGACACGAATCTACCGGGACGTAACGAGGATCTGCCCCCGACGGCAGAGGAGCTCCCGCTCCCTCGACGGCGCTCCCAGCCGCTTCCCCGGGCCGTGCCCAGCCCGCACCGCCGCCCTCCCGCCGCCGGGCCGGGGCCTGGGCCCGCTCCCGCCGCAACGCCGCCCGTTGCCCCGGCAACCCACCGCCCTCCCCGCTTCCCGCCGTCGGCCCACAGTGCTTTGCGCTCTGGCCGCGCTGGAGCTCCCTGATTGGTGGAGCGGAGGGGGCGGGGCTCTTCCCTCAGGCGTCCTGCGCTGAGGGGAGCTCGGCGGGCTGCGGTTACGCTCCTGAGGCGCTGCCGGGAAGCCTCGTTCCATCCCCGCCGCTCACTCCTGGGGCAGCCGGCTCTGCCCTTGCTCCCCTCCCCGAGCGGGCGGTACCGGCCCCGGGCACTCCCGGCTGGTAGGGACCGGCTACCGGCTCCCCGCTGAGCTCCCGCCGGGCGCGCCTCCCGCCGCAGCGCGCCGCCGTCCCCTCGCCTCTCAACCGAGCCTGCTCGCCCGCTCCCGCCGCTCATTGGCTCGGTGCCTTATGAATATGCAGATAGAGACCCGCGGCCGCCTAATGGCAGGCGGGCAGCTCGTTAATATTCGTCTTTGTGCGTGGGGATTGGTCTGGGCGCGCTCCGCCCCGGCAGCGGGTTAGGCCGCCCCCTGGCGGCGGCAGGAAGGGGCGGGCGCGGCGCCGGGAGCCCGAGATGGTGGGCGCCGGGGCGCGCGGGGCGCCGCTGCTGCCGCCCTTGCTGCTGCTACTGCTGCCGCTACTGCGGGGCGCGGCGGGCGGCCTGGCCGACAGCGTCGTCTGGGCCGTCAACGCGGGCGGCGATGCCCATGTGGACGTGAACGGCATCCACTTCCGCAAGGACCCGCTCGAGGGCCGCGTGGGC
>JAHREE010000285.1:95655-166269 GCA_033628505.1 Tringa tobata
AGGGGGACAGCGGCCTGCGCGGGGGGCGGGCGGCCGCCCCGGTGCCCTTCAGGGCCTGAGGCGGGTCCCCTCAGCCGCGCCGCGCCCGCCCTTCAGCTGCACCCCCGGCCCCGGGGGGAAAGTGTCGCCGCGAGGGGGGCCCCAGCCCCGTTGCATGAGCCCCCCCCCCTGCGCCCGGGTCCTCTCGGGCCGGTTAAACCCTTTCCTCGGGGTGTGAAGGCGCTCGATTCCTTCCCTGCCTTTCAGCACTGGCCTTGGGGTGCCTCCGCCGGCTGCACACGGTGTACCAGTCAGTGGAGCTGCCGGAGACCCACCAGATGCTGCGTCAGACCTGCCGGGACTTTGCAGAGAAGGAGCTGATGCCTCTGGCAGCTCAGCTGGATAAGGAACACCGGTTCCCGGCCGAGCAGGTGCGTGCAGCTCCCACCAGGAGGTGGGGGGCGAGGGGGGCCTGGTCGTTTGGAGCTCACCTTCCCTCAGCTGCTGTGGCAGGACCACCTGGGCCTGAACCAAAATTAAGCCTTGGTTTAGTAGAAAATTTAAGTTTATACCAGCTTCTGGAAGAGTTCTCTGAGTGTGGAGTGCCCAAAGGACACTTTGAACTCTTTACCCTTACTTGTGTTCCTTGTATCTGGGTTTAGTGTATTTTCAGTTCTCTCACTGACTTTCCTGTGGGCTATAATACAACTGACTTATAAAACTGATGAAATACTTTTATAGACTGCCCATAACCGTAAAAACGGTTTATAGTGAGGAAGCGTAGATGATCTGAGTGCGTTTCAGGTGGTGAAAAGAAGTGATCAGGAGACAGGAGATGCATGTTGGTCATCCTCTAGGGCTGTGAAGAAGTTGAGATTCCGGTCAAACCTGTGACTTGTCTTGTGGAAAGCAATACAGACACAGCAATGCATTCTGTGCTGTGTTGAGCAGACTAACTCACCTGTTGTATTGCAACGAAATACTAAGCTCCAGAAAAACGTACTGTTACATTAGCCAAAAGGCTCAGAGCAAGCACTCAGAGGCATGTGAGTCTTGTCATACACCCCTCTTTCTATTAAGGAGTAAGGAAGGTAGCCAGGAAAGTCATACTCTAAGGAAGGAAATAGTTTCCTCTTTACTTCGTTCTTCTTATCTGAGAATTTTACATTTGATTTTGAGTCTTTTCACTTGAATGTGTAGGGGAAAATTCAAAATGTAAACACTGTTTGTCAAGATAAAATAACATACATAGAACTATTTGCTGTCTTTTGCTCATCCTCTGGGTTTGATGTGGAGGACTAGTGTTTTGGGTGCCTATACAGGAGGGAAGATATTTGTTTAAGAATTCCTCTTGGTTCCTCTTAAAGCAAGCAGGGGCTGGTAATACGCCTATTTCTGCAACACCAAAAGCTTGACATCTTAAGTATAAAAGCAGAGGAAAGCTTGTTTTTCCTCTTCTATGTTAACAAGAAGAGTGAGACAGCCTGAAGAGCTTACGGTTAAGAAGCTGGGGGTCCAGCTAAGGAACTTGGGGTGCAATAATTTGGAATGTAATCAACAATTAAATTCTCTGGGAAGCAAGACCTGGCTTTATGGGAATGAAAAAATCACCTTCTTGCAAACTGTTCCATGGGTTATTCATTCTGTAAAATTCTTTTCTTGTGCAGTCCTAGGCTGAAGCTCAGCAGACTCAAAGGTAAAGTTCTAATGATTTTTATCAGCTAGATTTGCCATTGAGAGCTTCTGACTGACAGGAGACATGTGAGGGGAGACGCTTTGGTGGGAGAGAGAGGGAATGCTGGTGGGGTTGTATCTCCCTAGTTCACCTTCAAAAGGCTCCCTCCTTCCTGGTACTGAAGAGAGCTCTTTAAATAAGCAAGAGCCTTGTCTTAGGCAGTAGTGACTGTGTACAGCTCTTGTTGAAGTCATTGGGACCTGGGGACACCTACCAGTCTGTACAGTCAGATTCCCATTTCACCAGGAGTTGTGCGCATCTTTTCCTCTGTGTGTTGCCCTGCTGTGACCTGTCTTTATCTCCGTGTGTCTGCGTGTATTTGCTGGGACACTGGTGGTGCAGAGGGTCTCACTTCTCCATTCCCTGCGTGTAGGTGAAGAAGATGGGTGGCTTAGGGCTGCTGGCTGTGGACGTGCCAGAGGAGTACAAAGGAGCAGGCCTTGACTACCTGGCCTATTCCATTGCCGTGGAGGAGATCAGCAGGGGCTGCGCCTCCACAGGCGTCATTGTCAGTGTCAATAATGTAAGTGTCTCTGGTTGTGTGTGAGGGACAGGCGTGGGACCCAGGCTGGCATCTGGGGGGTTACTGGAGACGGGTGTTTGGGAGAAAGGGGATCTCTTCCTGTGGTGGGTTCTGGTGTGTTGGAGAGCACTTAGACATTAGGGAGTTACTGGATGGCTTGTAACCTTCAAGAGGCACTAACTCAACTCTCAATTCTTAAAGTCTCTGTATTTAGGGCCAATACTCAAGTTTGGTTCCGAAGAACAGAAGCACAAGTGGATTACTCCCTTCACCAGCGGGGATAAAATTGGATGTTTTGCCCTTAGTGAACCAGGTGATGTGACTGTTACCATTCCTGTTGCAAAGAACATAGGGCAGTTTCTTTCTTTAACTCAGGTTTAGGATGGACTTTAGGTCTGTGAAATTGTAACAGTTTGTAGCAGGATGGTTTATAGTAGTTCTGTGTAAATGAAGTCTCAGTGCCCGAGGTATTAACTGCCATCCCCATGGTCCGCGCTGAAAGCTTTCATCCCCTCTGTGTGAGCAGAGCACTGGAGGTGGACACACCTTAGACACGTGGGCCTTTCACCTCCCTTTGGGAGGGACATGCTGACACTGCTGCAGTTACAAGAGGTGCCATGAGCTGGAGGGGGGAGAGGGGTGGGTTTGTGCTCCAGGTTGTCACTGCTTGGCTGAGTCGTGTTTGCTGGTGCCTTGCTCAGGAAACGGCAGTGACGCGGGTGCAGCATCCACGATGGCACGCCTGGATGGTGATGAGTGGGTTCTGAATGGCACCAAGGCCTGGATCACCAACGCCTGGGACGCCTCAGCCACCGTGGTGTTTGCTACTACGGATAAATCCATGAAACACAAGGTGTGTTCAGTGGGTCAGTCAGGAAGAAGGGGCGGGAGTAAAGGAATTGAGCAGGAGAAGCACGTGGAAAAGGCTCGGGAGGGTGTCTGTGTTTAGAGCCGTGCAGACATTGAGCAGGGTGGGGGGCTGATATACGTTGTCTTTGTTCTGTCTTGGCTCTCCCTTCCCTTTCCTTCCCCTGGGTTACCTAGACATGGCTTCTATGAAAAATGTTTGGAGGAAGCCTGCTGACAGCCAGGTAAGTGGGAAGCTGGCACCATTCCTAAGAGTTTGGGTCTTGTTGCAGGGCATTAGCGCGTTCCTGGTTCCCATGCCAACGGCTGGGCTGTCGCTGGGCAAGAAAGAAGACAAGCTGGGAATCCGAGCCTCTTCCACTGCCAACCTGATATTTGAGGACTGCCGGATACCCAAGGGCAACCTACTGGGGCAGCTGGGAATGGGCTTCAAAATCGCCATGGTAAGGGATGGATCGGGATGCAGCTGTGGTTGTGTAAAGCCGTAGTTCCCAAGCTTACCATTTTCAAAATCAGTTTTAGACTTAAAGAACTGCTAGCATAAGTTGTTCTGTGTGACATTAAGCAGTTGACCCCTCTTGCCAACGTGGGAAAAATCATTCATAGGGATTGATGAATCATTAATTTACCACAGATCCTTGACAGCACATTTTTTGTGGACCCAGTGTAGCAGTTCTCAGATGCGAGAATGACGATCCCACTGAGGTGCTGTGTCAACAGGGGTGGTGTACTTTTGCTCCTTTCCCAGCACTCTATTCCTCCAGTATGTACCCACAGATAAAGGGAAAACGTGGCATTTTCCCTAAATACTTTGGCAGAGGAAAGCTGTCCTGGAAGCACAGGACAACCTCTGGATAATGTCTAAGGGTGGATGAAATCTGAGTTACGGCACGTGTGTGAGTTCTGAGAAGGATCCAGGCAGCTGCAGGACAGTGTGTGCCTTGCAGTGCCACAGCCCCCCTTGGCAGTGTTCATTGCTCTCTCTGTAGGGGCAGAACAGCATTTGTTGGCCTGATTTTTTTCGAAAAACGCTGAACTCCCCAGAGACTAGCCCCTTCCATTATGTCCACAACTAACAGAAAGCATCAGTCACCAATCAGTTTTTTAAGGTGCTCAGCCCAGGACTGAGAGGATGGAGCCTCTTCTCACTGTGCTGTAAATGATGCATGTGCACAGGGAGGCAGGGAAGCAGTTAAAAGCCTAATGGGCAAGTGGTTGGAGTAAGTCAGGTTATTGACTCAATTCACTAGTCATTTTGAAAAAAATGCTTGCCTCAGTGTGTGTACTAATGATGAGGGCAAAGAGGAAAACTGACCAGAGTTCCATATTTATTTTTTTTTTCAGTTACAGTAAAATCAGCTGTGCAGTGAGCCAGGCTCTAGCTGAAGGATTCTTTTCAGTCTCTGTCAGAGCAGGTGCTCCTTGTTGTGCCGTTTCCCTCATTTTACACTCCCTCTTTTTTTTCTTTTTTTTCCCCCCAGCTAATAAAAAGCAATACCTCCCTTTTATGCATTCCTTCTTGTACCTCTGGCTTCTCTCTGCAGTGCCCAGTACATTTCATAGCTCTTTATTCCTGAATAACTGGGAATACTCTGAATCAAGGAGGTCTGGCCAGAGGATACTAAGGCTACAGCAGCTTCCCAGAAGAACAGAAATGCAAGTGTACGCTTTTTGACCAAGTACAACTTGACTTATCAAGTACAACTTGATGTATTTTGTGTCCCTTGCAGCAAACGCTGGACGGAGGAAGGATTGGTATTGCCTCACAGGCTCTGGGAATTGCACAGGCAGCTCTGGACTGTGCTGTGGATTATGCTGAGAAGAGAATGGCCTTTGGGTCGCCCATCACAAAGCTACAGGCGGTGCAGGTACGAGCCGGGCAGATCCAAACGGTGCTGGTGGGGGTGGAAAGGTCGTGTGGGCTCTCAGGCGTGGCGTCAGGCACACAGTGCCCTTTGCACTGCCTGGGAGAAACAAGGTAATAATGTCTGTTTTCAAACACTGCTAGAACTGTTGGGATGGAGGTGCTCCTTTTCTAGCAATATTGGCCTCGGCGGTGGGAGATTTCTGCTGTACGCAGACGCCCGTTACAGAGGCAGTGTTTGTTGTTGCAGTTCAAGCTGGCCGACATGGCTGTGGCGCTGGAGGGTGCGCGCCTGCTGACCTGGAGAGCCGCCATGCTGAAAGACAACGGGAAGCCCTTCACAAAGGTACTTCCAACCTTGCATTTGTCTGACAGTGATGGCCCTGGGCACAGGCTCAGGGCAAGGAAAGCGCGCTGCATACAGCAACACTATGTACAGCAACACTACGTACAGCAGCACTGCGTTCAGTGCTTGCCCAGCCCGTGCTGTGGGTGTTTAACTCACCAGTGGATACCAGACCCTGCTGTCTGCCCTCAGGCAGCCTGCTGAGCTGAGTCCTGGCTTTAGCCAAGGGGAGAGGGGTGGCCACTGTCTGCTGGCACCACCGATCAGGCCTGTCTCGCTCCACAGCTGGTCTGTGAGCGTTCAAGCTCCGTCTGCAAGTGAGGTGTTCCCTTTTGTGATGGCTGCACCCTCAGTGATGTTTTCCTTCCCCAAAGGAAGCGGCAATGGCCAAGCTGGCTGCCTCAGAAGCTGCAACAGCCATCGCTCATCAGGTAATTACTTTAATTGATATCTTTGATATACGGCATGCTGAAAGGGAGAGTGTGTTGTCAAACAACGTGTGTTTGGGGAAGGTGGGGTGGAATTTACTAGATTTTGTAATTATTTTTTTTAAAAAAACAAAGCCATATATGGCTGAAGCTGGTTAGCACAGCCATCTTGCTGGATTTTGTGCAGAGGTTTATGCTGGCCTGTGGCAGCTGTGTGATTAAAGTCTTCTGGTCCCTGCTGCTGTCTGGGGCAGTGCCAAAGTTTTGAGGGGGCTCAGGGATGTGGGAGGGAGTGTGGGAGCACCAGTCAGGACTAGGAGTAAGTTTGCAACGTATTGAGTAAATGGAACAGGAACTCTGGTGTCTGCATGCATTGTCCCCTGTTCCTTAATAAAACAGGGGACATCTTTGCTGAGCGTGGATCACTAACACCTACCTCCGAAGTGATTCATTCTTTGTCTGGGCCATCAGTATTGTTCTTACCTGTCTCAAAGCCTGTTTATTACTCTGCGAATGGGCCGCAGTCATCCCCACGTGCCGCCACCCCCCAGTTATGCTTGCAGCGAGCTTAGCTCCATTTAAGGTGGCTGTGTTCTGTAGAAAAAAGAATTCCTTGACCCTGCTTCCTTTCTAACCCACTGCTTTTGTTTCAGGCCATCCAGATCTTGGGCGGGATGGGCTACGTGACAGAGATGCCGGCAGAACGCCATTACCGCGACGCTCGTATCACTGAGATCTACGAGGGGACCAGCGAGATCCAAAGACTGGTGATAGCGGGTCAGCTGCTGAAGGCCTACCGGAGCTGAAGCAGCCAACTTGAGCAAGACACTGCCCAAAGTGCCTCGTAACGGTGCAGAACAGTGATTGAGCCTTGGCTCTCTTGAACAAAGCTAACGATGGAAGTTTTCGTCACCAATGAGTAACTGACCCTCTTGTTAAAATGTGCTGATTCTTCTTTGGACAAAGCATGGTGCGTGGAAGGCCGTATCTAGGTTTGTAAGGGATGGCTGTGAGCGCAGGAGGGAGGAGGCAGCCTGTCCTTGTAGGGGAGCACAGCGTTGTTTTGGTTCAGTAGTGGCAAAATGACTTTGCTGTTCAGTAAAGTCAGCAGCTCTCCCCGTGCACTTCCCCACCACCGCCTGTTTTGCAAGGATTTGTCACTACAGGATCCTCCATAACCAGTGCCAACGTTAGAGGCTCTGAGAGACGTGACCCCGGTGCCCTGCTCCAGGCTGTGGGTTGTGCTGCCTCTTCTGACCAGGCTTTGATGACTCTCAGGTGTGGGACGCAGCTGTGTGTGAGCTCCTAATTGGATACAGGCTGTGCTGAGGTAATCCTCGCTGCAGTGCACTTTTCCCCACTTCCCAGCAGGAGAGGAGCCAGACAGGAGGACCAGCCTGGGGTTGCTGTCCATGTAGATGTCAAAACAAAGGTCAGAAAACCTACCTTGCCCTTGCCCAGTGCCCTGTTCGGCCACTTACAGATGTAGGTGTAAAAGCGAAGGACAGAAAAGCTGCAATGCCTGAGATGTGGGGTTCTTTTTTAAAAAAAACAACAAAACACCAAAAAGCCTTCTGCCCGTAAAGCTGCTGTTACTAAACCAACAGCTACCCAACAGGAGAGAAAGCGCAGGAAGTGACAGTAACAGCCTTTAATCTCTACGTGTTTTGGGCAACAACAAGGAAATGAACAGATGATATAGAAAACCTTGCCAGGAAGCTTTAGCAGTAGCGCGTATCCTCAATCAGTTATCTTTGGCAAGAAATTAACTTTTAGAAGATTCAGCAGCCAAAAGAAAAGCTCTAAACTCTGGAAAAGCTGGAGAGGATTAAGACTACAGCCTGTGCGGCCCCTGCGTCTAAACCATGAGTACACTAGAAGTAAATGGTTATTTTCCTGTGGTGCCATTTATTTAATTTGTGTGGAGAGAAAACCAGGCGGATTTGTCACAGAAGACAAATAAAACCTGATTTTAAAGGACCACCGGTCCCTACTTTCTTTTTTTCAATGCAAATGTGAATTCCTTCAGAATATTTTCTCCCAGTCACAAGACACAGGACAATAAACCAGCAGGGCCTGCACGCACCAGTCAGACAACGCTGCGAGGCGCAGTGGGAGTTCCCTGGTGTCCCAGCAATATAAATAATCCCTTTGCAGGGCGCTAGAGGGCAACTGCATGTCAGGGCAAAGTCTTCCAAGTCTTGAATTTCTCCTTCCTGCTCTCACAAACCTAAGGATTAACAGGAACAGAGCCAGGCAGTGCATACAACAGAGTTATTTCTACTGGAAAACCATTCTAATGACTGAACGTGTTGCAGATTGACAATTGTTGTAGATTATGGAGAGCTTCTAGGAGTGAGAGACACTTTCCTAGCTTGATTTTTAGCCCATATCACTGCTTTGATGATTGCCTAAGGCTCATATCTACGATTCTGTAGGAGGAAATGATATTATTTTACACTCAGAACAGGAGCTGTAGGAGCTGCAAGAAAGCGAGGCCTTTGGGAACGTGGTTACAGTTCAGTGCTGGCCTTCACCGACCTGTGTGCTGAGGTACAGCCGAATCCCCACTGACCCAGAGCAGTCACTCACACTTAGGCTGCGCGTGGTGCACCGTGACCCCGCTCTTCATTGAACTGCTTCTCTTACCTCTGCTTTACCGTACTATCAGCAGTTTCCGACTGTTCCCCTTCAACATCACACCTCCTTCATTTACTGAGTCTGTGCAGCTTCTCCAGAGCAGAGAGAAATTGCCCCTGTACACGCACCATGGCTGACCTAAAGGGGAGAGCAGCAATGAGCACAGCCCACAGAGACCACACCTGAAGAACCGACACAGTAGATGTATCAAATCCCCTGTGCACCTTCTGCTGAGAACACAGGGGACAGCATCGAATAACCACCTGCTCTTAGGGGAGCCCCGCTGCTGCAGCTGTGACCAGAACCTGCATTTAGGAACACCTGGATCATCCACCATGTGCCTTGGTAACACGCTTCTTGCTGGCGCTGACATGGGCACAGCAGCTGCCCTGGCTCACAGCTCCATCCATACCCCGTGGGAACGTGCTGAGTGCTGCTCCTCTGCCACCCTCTGTGTCACATTACACTGCACATCATCACATTACCAAAAAGGGTGGAGCCAATCAAAAGTACTGGTCTAGGTACAGCTTACCAGTCACGTTCCTGGGCCTCGGAATATATTTTATTAGCGTTCCTTTTTGTTATTACCTAAAAACACTTTAAGGGTGCAAAGGCTCTCAGACAAAAGCTTTCTGATACCTTCCTTGCTGCCACAGGTCCAGACAGGGATGGGTGACCTCTCACACAGCACTGCTTTGGGTGTTTCAACAGCACAGTGATGCACAAAGCCTGCCCCAGAGCTCCCAGAGCAGGGAGCTGGCTTTTCTCAGAGCAAGACACCAAGAGCTTGCTCCTCGCTGCTGCTGGCTGAGAGAATTTTGGCTGCCATGCGCGTGTGTCTGCTCCCGCAGGGCTGTTACAGAAGAGAACTGCTGAAAGCACAAAACGCAAACAAGTTTTGCAGCATTAAATAGGGAGCTCTTACCGAGAGCCACCCCCAGACAGCACTAACCTGGCCAGGGGTGGGTAGGGCCGGGCCTGCCTTTGAGAAAAGGGTCTAGTTACAGGTGGAGCCAGAAGTTTTTAATCAAACTCGGGCAACGCTGCTAAGTTGGGGCACTGAAATGGGAAAATCAGGTCATACATAAATTAGAAAGAGCTACACTTACGAAGTAGCCACAGCTACGCTTTTCGAGGACATTGTGGTTTTTTTTCCCCCGACAATGCTCTAAGTGTACAGGAAACTGGTTACGAGGCAGACTACTGGGAATGAAGCAGGGGGAGCCTTGGAAGTTTACAGCTCGAGATGAAAAACACCAGTTTAAAGACAGTTTCCAGGGCAGGAGGACTGGCTCTGTCTGGCATTGCCTGCTCCAGGAGTTCCTGTGAAGCCCTCCCTAACTCGAATCCTTTTTTAGGAAACACAGTAATGAGGAGTTACCTTTTTTTTCCCCCACACACTTAGATTTGATATATTTTACATGGTGTATAAAGCTCACCACCTCTTCATGTGAGCTCCCAACAGACTAAAGGAAGAGCCGAGCTGTTCCGGGCTGTCACAATTAAATACACACAGGAGAGAAATACTTAACTCTGCCCAGGGAGCGCAGACACGAGCCACATCCTTCTCGGCCTCTCCTTGGAGCTGCGTGTGGCACCGAGAACGAGGAGTTGCCTGGAGTCCGGATCCCCTTCTGAAGCATCTGTCTTCCTCGGAGCACGGCGGGACAGATCTTACCTCAATTTCACACAATTTTGAAAAAAAAAAAAAGAAGCAACATTCTCAGCCTTCCAAGTTTAAGCAGTGTATAAAATGTTTTACAGGACTCAGCTGAAATTGCTGTAGTATCGTTTCCAAATCAGAATACTTCTCCTCTACGAGTCTTTTCTGACAGTGTTATCTATAAGAAAAATAGGGCAAACTAGTTTGATTTTAAATTAAACTTTGTCTAAGTTGAGAGCCCTCATACACAGAGACCTAGCAACAGCCACACACTCAGGTTTTGTTGGGGATCTTAGAAAGCAGGAAAAATACTGAATTTGAAAGACATCTGGAAGTAAAAAAAGCAAAGTACCTATAAGAATAACAGGAAGAAGAAATGGACTAGAGATAAGAAAACATGACAGTGTTGTAACGTGAATGAAAATGCAGTTGACTACTGTTTAGCTAAAAATTCATTTCAAATTCAACTCACTCACTGCTTGTATAAAAAGGCAAATACTTGGGAGCCTTCCCACCACTTCACCATCCCATGAGGTCAGGACTAAGCTGGAGAAGCCACCCAACCGTCAGGATGCATTTCCCAATTGCCTCAATGGCTTCTTCCCCTTCTCTCACACAACGTACCGTACTTCCACACTCAAGATGGGAAATGCTTCTGACCATCAGAGGGTTGAAACGTCAGCGCTGGGCACCCTGGTGTGCCCCTGAGCCCCTGCAGGCAGCACGGTGGCTACCAGCGGGCCCATACAGACATGAAATGGCCACCTTGTGGCTCTAGTACACTTGACCCGCACTGGCTGGCCAGCAACCCCGCGTCGTTTCGGAATTCCTGTTTGCAAGACTAAGTGTAACCATCAGGAAACTTCAAGATACAAACAGTACATTTCTAAGCTGACTATTCCCAAAGACACAGCAGAAAACTGACTCCAGAACCGTTAACAGGTTTGTACATCACAATTCTGGTCTGTGTCCTGACAACTTTGCTATAAATATGCTTTACTGAATTTCACTGAATTTCACTGAATTTTAGAGTTGGAAGGGACCATAGAGATCATCTAGTCCAACTCTCCTGCCAAAGCAGGACCACCCAGAGCATGTCAGATCATGCTACTCAGGACGGCATCCAGGCGGGTCTTGAAAATCTCCAAAGAAGGGGACTCCACACCCTCCCTGGGCAGCCTGTTCCAGGGCTCCGTCACCCTCACTGTGAAAAAGTTCCTCCTCATATTCAAGTGGAACGTCTTATGTTCCAACTTGTGCCCATTACCCCTTGTCCTCTCACTGGCAACTACTGAAAAGAGTCTGGTTCCCTCCTCCTTCAGTCCGCCCTTGAGATACTTATAGGTTTAGTCTATCACTTTTTTGCCAGTATCCTTTTACTTTCCTACAAAAAGGCTTATGTTAGTCAATTATTAAAATTATATTTTTCTGACAACTTTTCACAAGAAAGAGCTTGGTAATCTCCCTGCAGGACTGTGTCTAGTAGTTTATAAGGAGTTCAATAAAGCATTAATCCAAAAAAGGATGAACCGGACCAGGCACCAGAGGGGCAGGGAACCTGTTTGGCCTCAGGAAATCCAAAGGGCCCAGAGCAGCTTGTTCAGTTCCATCCTCAGGCTGAGGAGATGACGTGCAGTTGGCCAGACTGAAGAAACAAGGACAAAAGCTGTGTCTGCGCAGAGAAGGCCCAGCAGCTGAGCAGCGAGGTAGGAACCTTGTTTCTATTCCCCCTGAATGCTGAGGTTGTTCTAGAGGAGAGCTGTGGGACAAAGCTTTGCAGCTTTAACTTAAAAACCCCGGGAGAATGTTTTTCCCCTCAGCTCTGTGTTTGGCACAGTTAGGCTTCAGGTCACCTCTGCAAAGCACCAGGATCCTTCTCCTGCAGGTGGTAGCTGTGGTTCCACACAGAAGGGGCAGGAAACACCTTTCCATCCAGTTATGCTCCCAGCGGGACAGCCGGTGAGGGGCAGCGGGCTCTGCCTGTGGGTTCAGAAACAAAGTGCTGCAGTTACAACTCAGTCTCTTACCTCGGTGCCAGTCAGAAGGTCACGGTGTGCAGGAGGGCAATGCAGCTTAAAAAGTAAGGCCAAGACATTTCTGGAAAGCTGAATGTATTCTCATTAAGCATTTGTCACTTAGCAGTCCTACAGCTTTTTCCAGAATCCTTTTTAAGTGCAGAAGATCACTCTCAGGATGCTTTCCTGGCAGGGACTAAACAGTGTCACTGCAAAACAGAGAAAGAGCTTTTAGTTTTAATTCCAAAGGCAGGAGGGAACTGCTGGGAAGCCAAAAGCACCTGAGATGTGCGTTACTGTCAGGTGGGTGGAAAGGCTGGGAAGATAAAGCAGCAGCAGACTGGATCTAAAGATGTTATTCCACTGCTTGGTACCTTCAGGGGAAAAAAAAAATAAGAAAAACCTGTCTTTTTTCTCTCTATGAATATCCTCATCAATATTTTATTCACCATAGCTTGAGGTGTTTAGCTGAAAGCTGATGCCTTTCTTTTGTCCTAAACTGACAGCAAGTCTGGGGCCTAACACCTGCTATGAAAAGAAAAAGCAGATTTTTAATTAAAAACTATTTACTTCATTAAAACGTGACAGTTACCTGATGAGGAGCATTGCAGGCCCACGCTAGAGGAAGGGCTTTCAACTAAGCCAAAGAGATGAACTGAGGGGGTGAAGAATAAATAAAAATAAAGTCACAACATCCCCCCTGCAACACCCGCCCACCCACATGTGCTAAATCTTAGGCCTCCCCAGCCCCCCAAATGGCTGTGCTGCTTCTTACCGTTCCCTCAGGTGTTTGATGCTCTCGGATCCGTTACAGCCAGCGCAGAGGCTGTCGGCCCCCGCAGCCCCTCGCCCGCCAGCAGTGACAGACCTGCCTGAGAACAGGGAGAGGGTAATTAATGACAGCAACCACACGTCGCTAAACGTGCTCCTGTAACATCGGCCAGAGCAGGAAGGATCAAATGTTTCACCAAACCCTTACCTGTTGTAACGAAACCGGCCCCAGAGCAACGTTACCGGTGAGTCAGGTTCATTCCGAAACATCCCTGTTCTCCTTACGGCCACCTCAGTCACCAGCATCTACCAAACAAGAGCTACGAGCTTTTGGAGAGTTCCCCAAACCCAACTTGGCAGAGTGTTTTGAATGACAAAAGTTCCAGTTACCTCAGGGGAGCCTTTCGGTCAATAAAATAAAAGAACTGGAACTGCTGGTTTAAACAAAAATAATAAAATCCACGTTTTAACAAGCTACAGGTACAAAACGCTCAACACACAAACTCCAACCAGTCACAACAGTAAAGGACAGTTTTCTTTTTCTTTTTTCCTTTTTTTTTTTTTCTTTAAGGGGCAGGGGCATGGAAAAATACAGCACACTAATGAAACAAAATGCAAAAAATACAAAAAAATAGAAAATAGAAAAAATGTATTTACAAGTGATACATTACTATGATCAGAAAGCACAAAGACAATTGCTGCTATAATACATGCACTGGGTCAAGAAGGAACTACTAAAAACCTGCAAGGGAGCTGTTTGTAAAAAAAGAAAATTTAAAAAAAAAAAGAAAAAAAAAAAGAAAAATAGACACACCCCACACCCTCCCCCCTCAAACGAACAGGGTCCGGTTTGAACTTTTTTTCCCTAGTTTGCTACATTGATCAAAATCAAATATCCCCCAAAGTCCGTGAGTACAATCAGTACAAATACTACACTTGTTTTTAAACTGCAGGTTCAGTTGTAGGAGGGGGGGAAAAACAGCAGCTCATTGTAGATCCATATACAAGAAAGCCATAGTAAACTGCTCTACATGCTAAAAATTACAGCAAGCCCCTGTCTGCTACATAGCATGATCTTAGCAGGTTTTTCCTTTTATTTATTCATATATATATCTATATGTGTGTATATATATATGTATAAAAATCGTGCCCTTTTTCACTGCAACATGACATCTGGGTGGAAATGTAACTTGTTACAACAAATTTTTATATGTATACTGCAAGAAGTCACTCAATGTCTGTGGATTTAATAAGTAACCTCACACCACAGGAAATATTTAATAAATCAAAAAAACCCCAATATTGTGACAGAAGACCTTCTGTCTCAGTTCTTTTCAAAACCGAAGTCCAGCAGGAAACTGGTCCCAATGTACACGAAGGGTTCTCTGAAGAAGCTTCAGTTTGCTTAAACCGTTTTTTCTTTTAGTGTTCACAAGTTTTTGAACGACTTCAAGCCGTTTTCAGTTTCAAGTCTGTCTCTTCCTCTCTCACAAAGGTAATAGTCTGGTACTAATCCATCTGAGCGAGGAAAAGAGGAAAGTGGCTGCAGTTGCACAAAGGGTCCCCAATTCCAATCTGCAGGGAGATACGGAGTCACACGCAGCTCCAGGATCTTTGCTTTTTCTTTCTTTTCCTCCTTTTGATACAAAGTCCTTTCCTACAAGTCCCGTAATTGGTACCTTCCCAAGTACCAGCCAGTCCAGACGGCAGGAGACGACAAAGCCACAAGTTAAAGTGAAAAGGACCAAGGCAGAAGTTCAGGTCACTTTCTGTCTGTTCCATCATACTTCCAGGAAACGGGAGCTGCTGGACTTGGAGTGGAAAGGCTCAGACCACATGCGACGTAGATCGCCCTGGGCAGGAGAACAGCAGAAGGACCGTGCCCTCAGAAACTTCAAAGCCCATTTAGAATTCAGATTTTAAAACGCACATATAATTGCAAGCATGTCTTAAAGCAAATCTATTCTTCACCTGCTTTGCAAATGACAATAAAGATAGGCAAAAATAAATCCTTTCCCTGTCAGGCCAGAACATCTTATTTTGGCAGCAGATCTACCTAAAATGGGTTTCTGATGGGAAGGAAATATTTATGCAGGTGGAAAATTCTGCCACTTCTTATGCTCCACTCTGCAGAGTGCGAGGTGTGTGTTTTGACAACAGCCCCGTGACAGGAAAGGTTACATTTTAAAATTTCAGTTCAGAACCAGCGACTGGAAAGAGGTAAACAAGGATCAGCTTCTCCAATCTCTGTCCAACCTTTGTGCCCACATTCTTCCACAACCAGCTGGGTGAGGACAAATTCACTTACTTAATTAAACCAGCACTTAATACTCCAGAATTTCGCTAGTTTATAATTACTGGTACTTTATGGACATAAATTATTTTCTATTTCAGGAACTCAACTCTCAGCTCCAAAGCGAAGGCTCTCCCCAACAGCAGCGGTCCCCTAGTTCTGGGCCTGGGCTGCTCAGCAGGGGTAAGGACACGCGTCACCTCAGGAGAACTGGTGCCCAGTGCAAGAGCCGTGACCGCTTCCAGCTGAGCCCCGAGCTTCCTGCTGTGGATAAATAAGCCTTCTTACCTTTAAATAGGCCATGGTGAGGAGCGGCAATAAAGTGAATGGTACCAAATAGAGTAGGGCAGGCTGGGCTGCCCGGTGAATGCGAGAAGCTACTGTTGCAGTTAATAGACCTGTAACAGAAAAAAGTGACAGTATCTTTAGGTTGCATATGAATGTTCTGATCGCTTCATCCACACGTGGCTCCCTTCCCCACCATTTTAAGAGACAAGCTGTGGAAAAGTTACTTATCTGTGCTTCGCCTTCCCTGAATAGGTTTAAAACAAACAAAACAGTGAAAATTTACTCTGTGTTAATATTAGTCTGTGGTGAGCCACTTGCTCCAGATTTGAATCTCAAAGACTGAGCTAAGAGTAACTCAAACAAAAGACAAGGAAAGGCGAAGGGGAGGCAGTTGAGCGTGCCAGGCTGAAGTGCTGCTCCTGTGCTGGTACCTCTCCAGACTGTCAGTCTGAGGCTCCTGGCCTGGGAAACGGGGGTGAGAGGAAGAATTGTACACACCAGGAGTGATTATCCTGGATACTTGCCCAAAGGGAATGTAGGGGGAAAGGCAGGGGGGTGGGAGGAGGAAGGCTATCGGTAGGAAATGATCTTTTCATCCTCAGGGCTGCAGGAGGCCAGGACGAGCACACAAATGTCCTGACCTTAGGGAAAAATCTATTTTATGTTAGGGAGGAGAAGGATGGCTACATCAAATCAGAAACAGCATTCCAGTTGTGACTACTTACAATTTTCTATACACACTAAAATGTCACAGTAGCATAAGCATTAACAGTAGAATACAAAAATTACCTAGATGTGCTCCTGCACAGCACAGCCATCTAGAAACTCCCATATTTTCCCCCATAACCGAGATATGAGCTACGACACCTTCTATGCGAGTAAAGCAAAGTATAAAAAATTGCTAACAAAAATACACTGATAATCTCTTTCATCCTCTAAATTAAAGATAACAAAAAAAGATTCTTAAAAAGGAGTCTACAGAAGTTTTTTTCTCCCTAGACCATCCCAATGAAACCCAAAGAGAGGAGGATTAAAAAAGAACATAACGAAGCATTCTCTCAAAGCCTCTTTACACTTGCTTTCATCATCTTTTAAACCTACTACAATAATCCCACTTCTGCTCACTAAGCAGCTATCCGTATTAAACTAATTACTCACCTACAAAATATCCAATAAGTGTGCAGTGAAAGTAAGAGACCTTCTGCATACGCCCAGAGATGTTCCCTGGTCCTGGGGCACCACAGGAATCACTGTTGGCTTGCTTTTTGTAGTTATCGTAGCGCAGGACGAAGCAGAGCAGAAGACCCGGCATCACGATGTCTCCGATCCCCAGCATGGAGAAGTGGCTGCCTGTGGAACTAGAGAGCAACCAGAATTGGGTTCGTGCCCAGGACACAAGGTAACAAGCTCTAGACTCCTCCACTTTGGTTCTGAGCTTCATTTTGCACATCCCTTCTCTCTACTGTTGAGCTTTGATGTAGCAGAAGCTCAATGTTGGCTACTGAAGTTTTTTTTCCTGAGTGATTTCACCACTTCAGCCCAGTTTTCAACATATCCATTTTGACAGTAATGACATGTTGCTCCAAACCAGTTCATTTCTACCAGTAGTCTTTAAACTGCTTCTGCTCTTAACTCACTCAGGGAAACGCATCCACCAACTCAGTTTTTCCATCTTCTCTCTTCGAAGCACTGATGGGAGATACCAGCTGACCATTTTATCAGACTGATTGTCGCTGGTACGACACTGCACCTTCTCTCCCCTGCACACAGATCACCTCTAATGCAAGGCCATGATTCTATTTATGGGCTTCTCGGGTCGTTGGCCTCATTCAGACAAAACATGTAGAAAACTGTAGTCTCACCAGACTCCCAGATAAGAGCAAATTGCTAAGTAGATTAAGAACTAAAATTGCCCATTATCTTAAATCCAAGGTCTTTTTCATGAAAACTAAGCTAAATTATCACAAAGTTGACGAACAATTTTGATTTGATCATTGCAGACAATCAACTCCTAATCGCTGTAATTTTAGCATCCCAACATCTAAAGAAGCCAGACGAAATACGCCAACACAACCCACCGCGTATCCCCTGGGGCTCACAGCCCAGCCTGGCCCACGCGGGTCTGTTCAGAGCCTGAGAGGAAGGAGCCCCTGCAGCAGAGAGATGGGGAATAACCTCCCTCCAACACCACACGTTCCCGGTAAGCCGTCCTCGCTCACATCAGCTTCTAACTCCCTTCCCAATCACTTGCCATTATGCAGTAATCAAGACTATTCTGATTTTATAATAAACCTCAGGTCTTTTGCTTTTAAGCATTAGGTCATAAATCCTACAATAGCAGTCATTAAACAGTAGAACTCACTCCTATGTTGAAAAGTGTATCCTCTTCTGAACAGGCCACTTTTTAACCTAATTAGGATCATTTCTGCACACCATGAGTCAGCAAATGCAAAGTGTCCCATCTTCACTACTCATTATAGACCTTTTTATCATGAAGAGGGAGAGACTGAACAGGAACTGAGCTGCTATGTTCCAACAGATTTAGTGCTACTAAAAAGTACAGTAAGGGAAATTTTTTCTTAAGTAATACAATAAAAGAATTACTGATTTTACCTTGGAAATACAAGTTTACCAGGCAGCGACAGACGGGGAACATCTCTGCCCACATTTGGTCCCAGGTGAAGTTTCCGGGATAAAACGTCAAGGGGATTATCAGCTGGTTGTGTGGCCACTTTGACCATAACATTGCTGTTAAAGATGTAGGCAGAAAAAAAGACCTATGGAGCAAGGAAATAATCAGAAATTACATACTGCAATTATATAGCGACTCAAAAATGTGTGTATTTTTGCTTTGCTTATTCAAGAAAAGAATGGATACGGTCCAAATTTTCCATACATATATTGTATATATGATAAAAGGCAAAACGTATTTCAAAAATTCACATAAGGTTTTTTACACTATTAAGTCTCAAGAATAACTGGAATATACTTTCTGATATCAAAACACTGATCAATAGATAAAGGCCCTTTGGCAAAGGGCCTGTCCGGACTACAAGCAGGTGGTCCAGGACTAGAGAGGCAGGTACCAGGGTACTGAAAATATGAGAAAGCTTGAAAGCAAAGAGGAGGTGCCAGCCCTACTGGCTATCCCTCAGGCTGCACTCCTGTTTGGCCATTTCACTGCCCATCAGAAGCTGGCAGGTGTACACTGTGCGAGCGTGGATCAGGCTTTGGGTTTACTTAGAAATACTTGTTCTGATCTTCAGCCAGGCTTTCAAAACTTGAGGTCCACTTTTTTTTTTTTTTTTTTAAACAATATGCCAGAGTTGAAATATTCTAAGCATGTTTCTGCTTTTGTCAACTAATTAGCAAGGAAATCACTCTGTATCCTGCTGCAGACGTTAACGTCTCAGAAAGGAGCAATGAAGCTGGTCTTCTGGCTTTGCCAGATTTCATCAACTTCACACTAGTACATTTCATGTTAGAATGGCCCAAGGCCAATTACAAATCCAAAGGATAAAATCAGTTTTAGCAAAACGAAAGAAAACACTTACCCAAAAGACATCATAAATTAGTAACCCAGAGAGTAGCAAGCAGGAAACCTTCAGGCTCGGCAGCCGAACAAAGGCTATCATTGCAACACACAGGCCCATAGCCAGAGCTACAAAAGGCAAGCACATAATTAGTTCACTAAAAATGGCAAAATAAAACAAAAAACCCCAAACCAATACCTCTCCCCAGAAAACCACCCCAAAGAAACCTCTGTTTGCACCTGCGCAGCACTGCCTGTGCTAGGTGCCCGTCCACTATTTCCAGATAGTGAAATTCTTCTCACCAGAGTTAAGAAAAGTCAGATACATTCAGTAGCCAAGGGTGACCGTGGTCCCACGGCAGCAGAAACGCCCCTGCAGACACAGCTGCCCATTCCATCAGCTTCCACCGCCCACCACAAAGAAATGTTTTCATGGCTTGTGTCCTAGAGACTTCATCTTCTCCATGAAATACTGACTACCCAGTCAAATACACAAGCAACAAAACAACTTTGAATTCTTTGTGCCCCAGACATAGACCTCTGGTTTTACACTATTAGGAGGTTTTCTAGTAAACGCATAAAATAAATAGAAACCTTGACTCTGAATTCAGAAACAGCGTGGTTGTGTGACATGTTACAACATGACGTGACAAAAACCCACTCAAACTGATCTTCTGCTTGCGCAAGATTGTGTAAGGCTGCCCAAACACACGCTATGAAATACTATCACTTAGATATACCGGGATTTCCCAAGAACAAAAACCTATGTGAAAGCCCCTACCTACCAACGGGGGAAAAAAACACGGGCAAGTCTTTTCCTAACCCCTCTCTCAGGGGTGAGTTTTCAGCCACATCAATGAGCTGAACGACGTGCCGTGGCTCCCGTGTTAGTTCTGTTCCAAGGGGAATTTTGTCAGGGTAGAAAACTGAGATGTTACACTAAAAGTAAAAATATAATCCCAGTCTTCACATTTGTGCAATTTCCTGCTTCTGTAAACCAAGCCTCAGCTACCAACTGACAATCAAACACACTTCAATTGGTTACAAGCAAATCCCTAAAGAGATACTTAAAATAAAAAGGTTAAAAACTTAAAAGGTAAATCAACTTTCATCTGTGATATTGGTATATTTACAAGGAATAACGGAGCCCCGTTGGGACCAGATTTCACTTAAGTACACAGACATTTGTAAACAAAACGTCTCGTAGTCTGTCTCATGTGACACAGAATCTGTAAAAAGTTATAATCCTATTTTGACCAATTCACCTGAGAGATGTGGAGTTCTTCCATCAAAACACCAAGGAAATGTTCCCATATGGATTGAAGGGAAAAAAGAGCCACCAGTCACCTGCTGGGGGCTGATCCCATCTGCTGAGAACTGACAAGCCCAGCACAACACTGTCACGGCTGCCAGTTTTAACGAAGTAATGGGATTACTCAGATAAAAATGTACCCTAAATCATGCCGCAAAACTGTAACTGGCGATAAAATGTAGAGCAAATTATTGAGGTTTAAAGAATTTGACACAGCAAAGCAGCGAGAGCTGCATTCAGTAATTCAATATAGCCTTCAGTTACAGACTTCCTTGGGCACAAGAGCAAATACAAGGGAACAATCTGTCTTAAATCAAAGAGGTTTCTCTAAAGCCAACGTTAATAATAGCTCAAACAAGCCTATATTTAGGAGAGGATCTCCAGGTTATAATTAACTAGAAGTGGAAATGTTTTAACCAGCGTGAAGTTTTATCTATTGTTCAGACACTCGATTTCTGTGTCACTGAAACAAACAGGCACACGCGCAACACTTTCATCAAATTGAGCAAATACTGGGGAGAAAAGGAGGTAGAAAAAAATCCTTTAGATGACAGTGAAATACACATGTTAACAATTAGGCAGTTTTGCAACTGCTCTAAGAAACATTGGTAAATTTAGAAAACAGAAGAGCGAGTAGGAGTCATACAGGCCAAAGTGCAGTCAAACCAACGGGCTTCTCCAAGCGGCCGGCAGCTTCCTTTTCCAGCAAGAGTCCAGAAATCATAGGAGAAACAAACTCATCCGTATTGAAGCTCAGGGACAGTGTTGACAAATTAAATAAGGCAGATCTCCGTTAAAATATACTTCAAATCAGAGTGGGGGGTGTAAAATAGCCACACAAACGGTAGCTCCAGGTTGGAAGTGTTGGACAACGGGTTAACAAAGCTGAATAAGAAAGAACTAACTGAAAGAGTTAACCTTCAATTAACAGAACGAATTAACTCCAGAGTCCCTGCAAGCACACTCCTTATGGAATACGGATATTCTGAGGATTATGCATATTCTTGCGTTTTTGATTAGACTCTCTGGATACAGCGTATTTTTCAGCTTCACTGCACTGCTGCCCCCAGAACAGACGAACCCGCCGCGGTGCTGCTGTGGTCTCTGGTTTACAAAGCATTATGCAAGTTGCCACGGGTTAAACTTCCCCCACAGCCTGCCCGCTGACCTTTGACACAGGTACCAAAGTTCTGACCTAACGGCGTTCCTAGAAAACTCTCAGATTATTTTTTAAAGAGTGGGAATAAGAACAGACATTGGGAAGCAGCCTTTGGCCGATGGCCGCAGCGGTTCCCGGGGTACCCCCTGCCCGTTCCCCCCTCTCTGCAGCTGAGACAGGGGCTGCACACGCCTGCAGCCTTCCCACTGCACCCCATTGAGGAAAGCTTTTAACCAGGCTTTACCAGGGGACAGGGACCATCCTTGATGATTCTGTCATCAAACAATCCACTCTGAGAAATGAGTATTTCAAGACCTACAAATGTACATCATCGTATGCCAGAACAACCCTCTAGAGACAATATCTGCTCATTCTGTCCTGTAAACCGTCCCTGGCTTCAGAAAGAGTTCAACCAACTACTCTGCTGATGGGGGAGTTGTAGTGTTTGAGCAATGAGGACTGTTCTGGCAGGAACTGCCATACCTCGATTTTGTAAGGACTGGAAATCACCATGAAGTATATCCCCTCCTTTTTACTCAGCTCTCAAGTAGAAATACTCCTCTCATAAAGGCAGAATCAACTGCACAGCAACAAGCCACACACACAAACGTCGAGGTGTACTGTTAGGAAGATCCGCCGGCCCCACGTCTCCCCCAGCCGCCGGCCGGGGCGATGAGAAGCACCTTCACACCATCTGTTCCATTTTCTGCCCACAGCAGAACAGAAGATCGTCCCCACACGAGCCGGGAGGAGGAGTCCCATCCCAGCCCAGCCAGCAGCTGGCAGGCACCGGCTTACAGACCAGCAAGTGCTCCACTTGCATATATTATCGAGCAGGACTTACTGCCCACATTCCCCTCCAAAGACGATTAATTGGGGTCTCAAGTATCCAGTTACAGAGAAGCAAAGGGTAAAGGCAGAGATGATGTGATCCCACTCGCAGCAGCGCATCCCACTGCACAGTCTGCTTCCCTGATGAAGGCCAATAAATGCCATTCCTTGTTCCATGGCACTTACAAACATTGATTTAATTGGATTTGAACAAAGGACAGGAGGCTTACCTATACAGTACACGTCCTCTTAATATAAAGTACATAAAATACTCCAAAGCTAGACAGTATCAACACAATTCAGTAAATAATAAACAACCACCAAGGGAAATAAACCCCAAAAACCACTCTGCACCAGTTGGCCATTGCTCTGCAGATTAATTACCTCAAAGCCCACTATTTCAGACTGAAGTGCTCACAAAAATAGCTATTTTTAAGTAAATGCTTCTGCAGATATATCAATGTAGACAAGTCTTTTCAGATTTTGTCCAAATCCACACTTGACACTCCATTTAGCTTTGTAGCTACTGCAGATCAAAAATCACCCTTGATTTCATGTTGGGCTACTCTGCTTAACACAAAACAAGCATCATCTACATTTTTTCATTCAGTATCTGGGTCCTTTCAAAAGTATTCCCCAAAATACAACAGGGAATTTTTAAAGCAGCATAAAGTATGAATGAAGCATAACGCCTATAGAAATAATTGAGGTGCCAGGAGAGGTTTCAGTGCTAGGACTTTCCACTATCCAGCTCCCAGGAGGAGCTGGGAAGCTGATGGGATGCATGTTTTCTATTGCAAGAAACCATTTCAAGAGCAGGCAGTGTGGTCCCAGCTATTTTTCCTGAAGCAATCACAACCTCGGGGTGCCATTTCACGAGATGTCCTAAGCCAATTTAGCTGCCTGACACGGGTGAGGAGCGGAGGTCCTGCTCCTTTCCTATCACATCCACTCCATCCTCTTAGATCCCATCATGCTGCCACTTACCTTCTGCCAGATTTAGCACATACCTGACTGCACAATAATCCAATTCATCTCACTGCAACAGCAGCAAAATAGCCTGGCAAAAAGAGTACGCTGCCATTCTAGTGAGCTGAATCGGTTCGCCATGTGATTAAACGAGTGCCAGAGCTGGCATAAGAGATGTGGAAGGCTGGAGGGAAGGAGGAAAGCTCCTTTTCGGAACAGTAAACTGTGAATTCAGTTCAACCAGCATGAAGAAAAAATAAATAAATCACACCTTCAAGCCAACTGGGTGCCTGCCAGCTTCACCCATCTCACCACACGAACTGGCAAGCGTCAAAGAGATCAAAGACAACCAGCTACTGTGAACCATCTCACAACAAATTATTTGACCATCTGAACCAAAAAACAGCAAGAAGCACAGCAAAAATTAACCAGATTGTTAAGATCAAGTTATGATTCATAAAGAACCACACATCTTTAACTAGAACTGGCATTCCACCCTACACCACACAGGTGCAGAGTCTTTCATGGGTGTTCTGGCACCTCCTTGCAAGCTTTTACAAACCAGAAAAACAGGCGTCCCAAACATCACCCTGGCGTGTTCCTGACAGCGGTTGTTTTCAGGGAGTCGACCACACAATATTACAACTCAGCAAACCATTAATATCAGCACATTTCACCGATCACCAGGTGACTGGACGTGTCAGAACAGGCACGGAACAGTAGTAAATCCCTTCGTTCACATACTCACCATCCATAAGGAGCCAGTGGCCGGTCAGGACCCAGATAAGGACAAGCATCACAGAGAGAGAAAAGGAGAGCAGCTCAGCAGCAGTGAAACGCCCGCAGCAGCCAAAGGAAATCCTAGGGACAACATATAAACATTAGCCAGCAGACTTTATGTTTCCATTTTAAGAACAGAAAATGGACACTGTTGGAACAAGGCTCAACGGCTGATGAAAGATGCCAAGAACAACTGAAGGGAAGTTCCTTTGCCACAAATAGGTACCGAAACAGCAACAAAATGAAAGCTTTCCTCACGTTCAAATAAAGCGTGTAAAGCCTGAGCTTTACAGGGATGGAAAAAACGCTGTAAATCCTGGCACCTTGCTTGAAATTGTTACCATGAATGCTATTTCCTAGTACCATCTAAGATAGTGTTTTTGCAACATGAACCACATGAGTCACAGGGTTAAAAAAAATAAGTTTCAAAACATGACATTAACAACTGCAATTTTCATTAGTGTAACTACAGTCCCTGCAAGAGCCAGCATTAAAATCCATAGTCCAATGTTAACAAACATTAAATCCAATACCAAATCCCAAACTCTGAAATCACAGCCAAAATAAGCCAAACTTCTTAAAAACCCCCTGTTGGGAAATGTAGTCCCCTGCAATGGTACCATGTTTCCCAGGCTGGAAAGTCTGCGTGACTGGCAGAAATTGTGCTTCCTGGTTTCACAGTGGAAACATGGTGCTGGCACAAAAAAAATATGCACAAACACCAGCCCTGAAGCCCCGAGGATAATGCTCGTAACCAAAGACTCCGCTGAAGATTTCTCATTAAAAGAAATGAGTACAACATACAAGAAAACGAGCAAAAGATTTCTCAAGTCCTTACTTGTTTTGAGGTGAACAAGGCCGTGTTAAGTACTGGCACATCGGGAGCAGAAGGAAAGCAAAAGCTATTGTTGCAAGGACTAGAAAAAGAAGAAAAGGTAATATTAGTACATTCAGACCTGATTTCTACAGTACACAAACACAAACAAGCTTCTCCAATTTGAAGAAAGCTCTTGCAACAATGTCCTATTATCATACGCTACAGCATTATTATTAAAGCACGAGCAGCTCAAGGCTCCAAGGTTTTCTGCAGAACTTCTATTGTTAGTACGCTTCAAACTGCAATCAACATAGAACCTCTCAAAGGAATGCAACATCCCAAAACCTTAAAAACAAAAGTCTTAACATTATTCATGACTATATCAGCAAGAAAAAGTTTTCTGAGTCAAAAAAAAAAAGAAAGAACTTACTACAAACTGGTTGTGAGATTCTTTTAAAATTCTTCAATATATGACAGACTAAGGCAGCTTAATAAAGGGTTTTTTCCACTTTTTAACTCAGTCAGTTTCCCCCCCCCATCTCACTCAAAACACTTTATTTGCTACTGAAACACAGCACAGCATAAGATAAGCTATATCCAGTAGCTGGCAACTTAAATTTGTTAAAATATGAAGTGCTGTAAGTTTTTGAAAACAGGACAGTAAAAATACATAAATATCCAAATAGAATATTTCCATAAACATTTTCTTTTTTAAGAAGCATACTTATCCCACCCACGCATTTGTAAAAGCATTTAGTAACTGCTGGTATTTATAATCATATTTTCTTCCAGTTTTTTTAAAAATAACAGCACTGAATTTGTACTAAGGACTGTGTAAAAGGCTGAGGAGTGAGGGTGTGGAGACACAGCCATGTCGGCATCCAAAGCTGCTGCAGCAAGAACAGACCAAAATGAAATGGGAAGGGTTGCTGGACATTTTCTGCAAATCCAGTCTTTGTGCTGCCCTCTACTCGTTGCTCACAACATTGGGATGGTTGGTGGTGGTTTTTAAAAGGTTTGGTTTGGTTTTTTCTCAAGCGAAGAAGATGGGAAGGAATCAAACGTTCTCTTTAAGCCAACTGGAGAAAAGAAATTGGTTTGGTCAAACCACATCTTTCCACCCCTCAATTTTGCCCTTTCTGGTGGGAGGAATATTTTAAAAAAAAAAAAAAAATAAAATCAACTCCTTTAAGAATCTTTTTTTAAAGTGTCTGTATGCAAATAGCACCATGGAAACTCACGGTTCTATCAATACTTCAGAGAGGAGGAAAAAAAGCAGAGCGGGTAGGGAAAGGGTGCAGCGTGTGGCAGCTCTGTGTACACTGAGCTGGGAACCCCTCCAGAGGCACTCGGCAAAGAAGGCTGCACAGAAACCTGTGTCCCTGCTGCCCCACGTCCTGCCGGGCCTCGCTGCCTCCTGCCCTGCTCCCTCCTGCCCTGCTCCCTCCTGCCCTGCTCCCTCCTGTGTCTCCGCCGCAGCGGGACTGACCATCACCCACACCGACCCGCTTTGCTCTTGGAGTCTCCCCTTCCCCTTCCTCCCCTCCAGCACTTCCCACAGGAACCCTGTGCCTCCTGTCCTGCTGTCCCCAGCTGCTGCCACCCCAAAGCTGGGCTCGTTTAGAGAGTATAAGAATTAAAATGTAATCACACTAATACACAGTGCCCACAAGTGCCCACTCTTAATCTCATTCCTGACGGTCCAGGCTTCCAGTCGTAAGTTTTCTCTCCCCTCTAGTCTCAATAGCTATTATTCAACCAGCAATCCCTTGGTTAACTGCTGTCTGCAGGCACCGCGCCAGCGCTTCAGCTCTGCCCCCTGCCACCAGCCGGGCTGTGTGGCTCTTTGCTCTGCCCGCTTTTGCTCCTGGCTCTTCCCTGAAAAGCAAATCTTTGCCAGAGGAAGATTTAAGAGGGGTTTAAGAAACCAGACATCAGCTGTAATTTACAAATCCCTCAGCATCAGCCTCTGAAATCTACAAAAAGAGGATGTAAAATAGCAGGGCTGGAGCTTCAGGGGAGAGAGGGACCGAGTCCCACAGTTCCCGGCTCCGTCGGGATCCCCATCCTGCTGTACAGCCTCTAACGGAGCTTTGCGTTTCAGAAGTTCTGGGGCCAAAGTCCCCTGTGCTTAATGACACCCTCTCATGCAAGACCAAGGAAAAGCACAAAAGTATCATAAAACCAGGTTCAGGAATAAAGATGGCCAAGTCCACTAATCCAAACAGACCCAATCCTCTTAAACCTGCAACAAGCCCTGACTGACACAGTATCCTCTAATTACACCCTGCAAATGTTACGAATGAAGTTACAAATGTCAAGGTCATTCCAGAAATAAACGGATCAATAATCTTTACAAATTAAAATTTGTCTTTTGTCATAAAACTTCCTTTATAATATCTTATATTTATGTAGGTGTATATATATTCTCCCAATATCTAGCATATAATGAAATTTATATGAAGTAATAATTTATTTTTAATAGGAAAGAATGTATCTGTCATAAGACAAAGTGAGGAAGGCCATACTCAACAGACCTCTACAGGACGGTGCCTCCAGAGCTAGAGACAGGAGCGTCAAGACTCCTGTCAATAGCAGAGATTTAGATTTCCCCCATCAACATCAGCCCTGTTGAAGAGGCTGGAGAGGACGCACAGCTCAGGAGTGAAACCACGAGGGAAAAGCCTGCTTTGATACACGTGAATTAGGAGAGGTTGAGAAGAATTTAGGGGTTTAGAAATCTTCACAGACTCAGTATATGGACCAAAGAGCACAATTTTTAAAAGCTGCTGCAAATTTGGAGCAATAGGAAGAATCTTGCTACCCTGAACAGAAGCTGGTCTCTTGAAGAACTGCAAAAAAATAAAAAGGCCAAAATTTTCCAAAAATCAAAGCCCTGGTATTTATTTAAATGACAAAATGTAAATAATAAATGAGATCAGAGGACTTGCAACTTATTTGAGCACAAGCATTTCATTTTTGTTCTAAATTCAAGCAGTGCAAAAGTATAATACTCAAAATGCTACCGTGACCAGAAGTACCCTTGAAATGAAGAAAAATCATGTAACAGCAAAAACCAAAATTAAACTGGGAAAAGAAGTCTCTAAATAGGACCTCCATGATCCTATAGAGTACCTGAATGATGAAATACCACATACAGTTGTGAGCACTGATTTATAAACAAGTGAACTTTATGTAAAACAATACATCCAGCATCCTTCAAAACTCTGGCAATTTATAGTTCAATAGGTTTAGCAAATCTCTAAGTGGAAAATATTTCTCAAATAATACTTGTTGCTTTATTAATAGCTACAGAGACATGAAAATACAACTGTGAAACCTGATGAGGTTTCTTTTTAGCTGTTCTATGACATGTATTATAATTCTTATCAACACTATTTAATTATATCAATGCTTTCTGTCCTACTCCAACTCTTAGAATAAAACTTACTCACCTGCTGTGCATATTGTAAAGACAACTTGAACTGAATCAAAGAAGAAGAACATAACTAGGAGGGAGACAGACGCCCCGATCGGCAGGAACAGCGCCTGGGTGGAGTCAATGGTTTGAATACCTGCAGAAGAGAGAAAGGGACATTTAACTCGGGCTGTTTCTTACCACCCACGTACTGACGGCCTGTGCTCACCAGCACAGCTGAGGACTCGGACAATATATTCCGTTTCAGTTCTGGTGCAGTAGGTCTTGACTCCGAGATCCTCCTGCACAATCCTAACCAAGCACAGCCTGGTGCAAAACCAGGCCAGCTGAACTGTGCGACCGAGCGGCTGGGTGTGCACGGCCACAGCCCGGCTTTGCAGAATCCAAGAACTGAAAGCTGAAAGAAAATGTATGATTTTTTGTTTTCTCGTGCCCTAGATAGAATGAATAAGTTTTAAAAAATTGACATTATTTATGGCTCAGGAATCATATAGCAATTATATATTTGCTTCATTTTATACTAAGCAACATAAACGTGTGGAACAGAGCATAGGAAAGTTGTATTTAACCTCTGCAGATGGTGTTAGACTGACCCAGCTCAGGCAAAGGGTGCCCTGGCTTCAAATTCCACTTGGGTGAAGGCCACCATGCACTTAAATTGTATCACTGGCTGCAATCACCAGATAACATCAAGCCTAACAATAACGGGCAGCTTTCAAAAAAACACCCAAGTCATTTACCCGTTTATGAAACTACCAACTCATTCAGCGTGCACAATTATAATCGCCTTTTATGCTAAAAGCCTACAAAAATTCATGCTCACATTTCATAGCTGGAAGCAATTTTAAGCAGTGCCGAGATACAGAAGTATTTTATTCCGATTATTTCCCCCCTCTCAACCATGCAGTGTGACTACTGGGGGTATTAATAATGGGACAGGACATTTTTTCCTGTATTTTACCGTGAATTTTTAGAATTACTAACAAAATTGAGAAGATCAGGCTTTGAAAAGCCCACCTATACCTGCAAATTCTAAAACTTAACCAGACTCTGTAGCTGTATTTACATTTGATCACGGTTGAGGGGTGGAAGAAGCCATAAGTAGTACCGTAATTAAAAATACAAGCCATACTTATACTTGTAGAGCATTAAAATAACAGGTAACAACTGAAGTAGTCACTTAATAAGAAGTATGCAAAATGTCTCTAATGAAAAATTAATAGAAGACTCAGACCTAGATGAGATCTAAAGCCAATTTAACATCACTGTCTTATCCCAAAATAATTAGACACCGCTGTATGAAGCAGGGTTTTACCAGTCCCAGGACTCTAAGGAGAAGCGTTTAGGTTATCAAGCAGAATATCTGTGCATATGTATGTATGGCATGCATACAAGTAAATATACACACACACATTGTTTGTGTCCATGTGAGAATGTGTCTGGTTTGTTTATGTCTGTGGAAGTGTCCTGGTTTGAGGGCACATGACAGGAATAGGGGTAAGTTGTCTAAATAACGGGTTACCCACACAACTCAGTTACCCGTGTATCTGAGTATGTTGAAAAACCTCAAACACACATGAAATACACTCATTACAACTTAGTATCTCTCATAAGTATTTAATAATTTTCATAAAATTAAAGCTAAACAATGAGGATGGAAGCCATGACACTTGCACCGTGTGGTCATTTATCAGGTCAGGTCATGGAGCTATTATTCTTAAACATAAATAGCACAATATATTTTAAAAATAAAAAGCAGAACTCCTCAGTCACTTGGGCTTTCTGTTACTGAAGTCTGATGCAAAAGGGTGAAGTACAATATAGACAGTCTGGTGATGTCAGTGCAAAGACACAGAAATTCCTGTGCTCTAATCTGTGGCTTAGATCTAGTTCCTTCTGCTTTGAGAAAGAGCATTTATTCACACGCCCTTCAACTTCCCAAGGGAAAAAACAAACAAAGCAAAAACCCAGAAATGACACACTGCAAACCACCTTGGCATACAGGAATTAGTGCCTGCAGTGTTAAATGTCAAAGCTCTTCATTTCATTTCTGATTGTTTTGACAGCTCATCCCCTTTCCATGCCCATTCCCCAGCCCCAGACTCTTCTCTCCCTGCCCAGATGCCAAAAGCCTCAACCGTTCACTGCTGAATCACCGAGCACAGAAACCTCTTTGCTCTGGGGTGTCAACAGCAGCAGTTTTTTAAAAAAAGCAAAAAAGCAAAAGACACTACAACATACATTATTCATTTTATAACATTTAAGCTATATTTCTTACTTTAAACAAAGAAACCTTAGCATTTAGGGTTTTGTGCACAAGGCTGCTCGCATATCTCACTCCTGTCTTCCAAACTTGCTGAAACTATTCGTTCTAAAGCCTATTCTCAGAATATAAATTGCTGTAAGTTAAACCCAGGTGTGAATTTACAGCACACCGTGTACAACACATTCCACCCTAACTGTTCACATACATATTTTTACCTGTAAAACACTGCATCTCAAATAGCCAAGCTGCCTGGAATCTATTTATAGATTACAGAGGGAACAACCACCATGTAGGAGCTGACATGTTAATCTCCATTCTGAATAGATCATGTGTCCATTATTTTATTGTCCATTATAAATGAGTTGCCCAAAGCCATGTGAACTCTATTCTTCCATTTCTTTATTGATAAAACTGAATCATGGACTTGTTTGCATACACTGAGATCTCTCGTTGCTTACGGACTGGCTCATACGTCACAGCGATAAACTCCAGACAAAAATAAATCACATTCCCTTCTCATAACTGTGTGGTGGTTTGTGTTGGGTTTGGTTTTTGTTTGTTGGTTTTTGTTTTTTTTTTTTAAATTAAAGCAGTTTCCATTTCCAGTAAAACCTGGCAAATTGTGCAGTGTGCAATTTCTATGCATTATGGAAATGTTACATTGATGTTTTAAATTTAGCTTCCATGGGCATGAACTAGAGAGCAGTGTTAGTGCATAGCGAGATGGTGAGACAAAACAGTTCCATTATATCAGGTGAATCCACAGCCCACGTAGCTGAAACACACGGATGGATGAAGCAGAAGATGCGACACACCGAGGTGATGAAAAAAAGATAAGAAGTAAAGCTAACCCTTACTGTTATTGGTGCTGTTGCCATTAAAAGACCCAGCTGTGCTGCTGTTGTCCTTCTCTTTGTCTTGATTCTCAAAGTCCATGTTAAGAGACCTGCAGGAAACAAAGCAAAATTAACAGGCAAGTTTCAAACTCCTATTTAGGCTCATCAGCGACGGTCTCATTACAGCTCTACCACTGTACCCTCTCCCTGAATAAGCCATTTAAAGCTGGTTATTAGAAAAAACACCACACATATAATGCTGGTTATTAAAAAAACATGGTAAATAATAATATTAAAAAAGCTTACAGTTATAGATGAGGCACCAAATCACACAGGTTCTAACAGTGAGACTAGTCACTGTAGTGTCTGAATGGTAAGTGTTAACAAACTGCAACAGAGATATTTATCTGCCTTACTGGCAAGTGTAGAACATGATGGAAATGCAGTAAGTGTTTCACTTCTCTGATGTATATGAACTCTTTCCAAATTCTCATTTTGAATCCTATTCATTCAAATTTAACTATCGGGTTTCATTTTTAAAACAATATTATGTCCTTCCTCTAAATCTTCCTAGGAATGATGACCAAAAGTAACTTGTAAGCACTTGCCTGCTGAATGTAAGGTCTTACTTAATTGACCGAGCTTCACCAAAGCCTAGAAAGCCTGGTTACTTACCAGATACGTATTTTGGATACAGGCACCAGAGGTGACTAGAGGAACCTCTGAATAAATAGTACAAATTGATACAACTTAATTCATCCATAGGAGCTGACAACATTCCCCTACATACCCAGCTCAGCTCTAACTGATTCACCTGTTCATTTTGATATACACACTTTTTAGAAGTTACAAAATAACACAGCATTCTACTCCTTTTGCCACAGTCTTTGACTTTAATGCAACTTTTAAATTATATTCTAACAAATTTCTATGTAACTTTCTGAAACAGGTGAATTTCATTTAAGGTCTGTTTTGGCCAACGGTGATATCTATCCTTAAATTCTAGTTTGCGTTATATAAAAATACCAGCAGTTAAGTTTACCGTGATAGTTTCTCATTCTGACATATCATGCTACCCATGACTTAGCTGCAGGTTTATTTATTCCAATAAGCTGCAGAGAACCAGCAGAAGTGCTGTACAGCTCCTGTTTGATGTCTGCAGCAGCATCAAATATCAAGGAGTTCAGTAAAATTTCCAGGATACCAGGCATTAAACTCCTTTTCAAGTTGAGCTGTGAGTAACTGTACCATGCAAAGTAAACACATTTTATTAATTTGGCAGACAAGTAAAAATCACACCACAATCTCCTACACAATTCTATAGTCTACTGCCTATTCTATAGGCAAATTATTTCAATTTGGCTACTTATGGCAATGTACAGCGAGCAATTCCGTGCTGCCGTCACATGGCCTGAAATCAAGCACATTCAGGTCTGTAGTATCAGAGAGGTGTGGTGTGGTAAAGAAAGAGGGGTTGAGCAGTTTCACTGCATAAAATAAAAACAACAAAAAAGGCTCTTTCAGTCTAAAACATTTTTCTCTTCTGTTTCTATCACGCAAGTGCTCCCACAGAGGGCTACGAAATTAAAGCAGCTTTTGGGTTCAGGCAAAACATGAGGAAGCTTCAACCTCAGACAGACAGTACTTCTACACAGATTGTGGATCATCAACTAAGACGTTATCAAAAATACAGAGAGGCAGGGGAGAACACTAAAATTCTAACAAATTAATCTGTTCTTCTTGGCTTGTTCTTCTAAAGATCCCTCTGCTCTGCCTCTTGTCTGCTGTGCCTTTATCCTTCATTCACGCTTCCCTTTTCCCCATTAATGCAGTGTAGCCTCATAATTTTCCTCTCAAGCTATAAAACTCCAGGAGGAGGCTGACAACCCTCCAGGACTTGTTCCAAGATTCAGGCAAACAAGATAATTCTTTTCCCCGAGCAGCGTTTCATTCCTCTCTGAGTTAGCACAGTTTAGCAGGAACTTTGCACCCTCGTTCTCCCAGTGGCATCGGGCAACTTGCAATTGAAGGGATTGCTATCAGCAAAGAAAACTGGGAAGAGACTATAAGATCTACTGCTCATAAACAACTGCAGCCCTTTTTCTTTCATTGTAATAGTGTCAGCAATTATTACCTATAAACATCCCTACTTCAAAAGTAACCATAAATTAGGAAATTACTTTCACTTAGCAACACAGCTGCTCTGAGATCCAAGACAATTTCTGAATAACCTCCAACCATTTTATGTTTTGGCCCTTCCCTCTGCTACAAATTATCAGTAACATAGTAAAAAAATTGAGAAGCGATCACTAAAACATCCTCCAAGTTAGTTAAAAATTGTACTGTAAAACAAGATATACTGAAATTCTATCCACTGGATTGTAAAGAAATCACAAGCCGAGAAACATTTGCTTTTTTATTCAAGTTTCTGCTGGGCTTCCAAAGGCGACATTGAGCCAGCCCCTCCTGTTGGGCAATAAACTAGAGTTGTTTCTTCTGTGGGTCCTCCCGGTTCAAGCCGGTAGGATTTCCAGCACAGTGTTTCAAAGCAGGCACGGCTCAGCCTCCCACAGGGAGCCGCTCGGGAGGGTTACGCTGAGGCCAAAGGCATGAGTAAGCTGCTGGCACATTATTATCATGAAAGTTCAGATTCAACTATGGATCGCTTCCATCGCAGTAACGCTTCAGGGAAACCCTGCAGGAGAATATTCTTATGAAACAATGGAGAAAACATGAAAGCAAGTATGTATCTATCGTGTCGCTGGCAGATGTAATATGTTCTTGCTCTACTTTAGTGAGGACACTCACCCACCTTACCAGCTCTGGGGCTGTGAGAACTGTGGGTTGCCACAGAACCGTCAGATTTCGGTTGCTCCAAATAAAAAAAATTACGATCAGAATCAGTCATTGACCCGAGAGTTTAATTCAATCAAATCTCAATGCATATCATAGAGAGAGTGCCTAAAATAAGTTCTGTGCTCTAACATTGGTACTGTCACTTATAAAACGTTGCTGTGACATTAAAGGACAAGTTCCAATGCAAGATCTGGGGGTGGGAATAAGAACAGGGGCAACAACAGCAGAAAGTGCAGGTAAAAATGTCTTCCCTGCCTAGATGGAGTAAGAGTGCCCGAGTCCCACGTCTCTGGTAAGAAGATCTCGCCTTCAGCAGGTATTTTACATGCACCCACTTGTGTGTGCCCTTGTGGAGAACCTTTGTAGCATTTGGTGAGGTCTGTCCCCACCCCCGGTTCCACCCTGAGCGCTGTGGCTGTAGGTGCTTATGAACTCCAAGCACAGCCTTTCTTTTTTTAATTGTGAAACGTGTAATCTGATTTCAGTAAATGTCGAGTTGTAAAACCAACCATGAGGGCACTGTCTGAACCATCTTCTGTTTACACGCATACTTTAGGTACCCAGAGCCTAGAGACAGAAGACACCAGCTTCATCCCACGCTTCTTGGTTTGGTTTAAAAGCAGATACTTGAACAGGTAGATTCTGGGTTAAATCAGGCTTTACATAAGCCGAGAGACTGTGTCTGGGTATGTGATAGGATAGAAAAAGATTTAGCTGTTACCTGCTTGCAAAGTAACCTGAACATTTAAATCACAGAGAAGCACTTGGACAAGAATAGGTGGCTGTCCTGCAAGAACCCATGGAAAACAACCTGTTTCAAGCTAAGCTCACCTCTTTAAAAATCCATAATTAATACATATACATGCATGCTCCAGTTTACAGCCTGTAACTGTATGAAAGATTATACTTGCCCTTTTGACTGTCAGTAATAAAGTATATCAAGTTCAAGGGCTGACAGTCAGAATGTATAGGGGAGAGATGTTCAGAGGGCTTGAAGCTAAAATTCCTGACCAAGCACAAATGTAGGAAGGAAACACTTGATCATCCACAGTAAGAAAAGCAGGAACTCAACTCTATAAACTGCACTTCGTTCTGGATGTGGACTTTACCCATGATTTATTAGACATTCTTCTGAATATCTTGGAGGTTTGGGGGTTGTTTGTTTGGGTTTTGGACAAGCACTGCTGGTACGAATAAGGACAATGGCCCACGGCTTTCCTCTGTTCCCCTGAAACCTCTTGAATTAGACCAGATCCACTGCGCACGTGGATTTTATCCTAATGACTCACCCACCCAATTCTTTCTGATCCTATTACTGCACTTCTGTTCAAGGCACCGGCCAGTGATACTGCAATACCTCCATTTCCTTCTTTTCAGGCTGAAAATCAGAACCAAACCCACTTTCTGCACCATGAAGGTTAACTAAGGAGGGCTATTTGCTTTTTGTCTTACGATTGCTCCACTTGAGACAAAGCACTTAAATCTAGGTGAAAACATCATTGTTGTCATTTGAGAACAAGCACCATGAGCCATTACTTTTGTCTTTCTGGCGAGTCACTTTTCTCAAAAAATCCACCCACTTTGGCAGAAGTTTTTATTTTACTACTTTAGGAATTTCCAGATTACTATAATTTTGCAAGTTATTACCACACTTGAATTTCTTAAATAACTTAGTTCTATCTTAGACCCCTTTGTTAACACCACTTCACAATTTTCTGTAAAAACCTGCTTTAGATGTCATTTGCTGACCAAACAGAATGGGAATTTGTCCAAGTCACCATCATAACTGCGGGTTCCCGCTGTGACACCTGCTAAAGAAACTACACATTGGAAATTAATTTTAAAACGATGGGACTCTATCTTGGTCTGTAATAACTTGTATCCTGGGGTCTTCAGGATACAGGCAAAGGAAGGGGACTAGTAAAGGGTATTTCTTCAATTGATTTGTGTCCATCACCATCCCACCACTCAGCCAGTAAAGCAGATTTCAAGTTTGCAGTCCTTGTTACCTGAGCAGTTTTAAATGTAAATAATAGGACAAGACAGTTAAAGAGCATGTGTATATAGCAATAGGATGGCAAAGAGCAGGGGAATATTTTTAAGAGCAAGGAGCTCTGAGAAGAGGAGGCAATTTAAGTTCAAGCACTCCTGCTGTTTTATATTGCATTATGTTTTCAAAATTGAATTTTAATAAATGCTATGCCTTCTTGCAGCCAGATACAGTTCCTTTTATACAACTGCATAAATTCAAATAGTTAAAAACTGAATTAGTCCCTCAACTAGACGCTGGATCGACTCAAAACTTGAAGAAAAAAATCTAAACAAATACAGTATTTTTTTTTATTTTCATCATCTTTAGATTTTGTCTTCCTAAGGCCTTCTATTTTAATCCCACAACAGTGCTGTTATCTAATACCCTCTAGCAACAGCAGACAGCTCTTATCAAAAATTGCCTCTTTCATTATATGATTTTATTAACTTATGAAGGCGATTTAAAACCTCTTATCCCAACAGCTGCAACATATCATATGTATGACCATGGCCATCATCTATTTCAGGAATACTCAGAGCGGTTCAGAGACTTCACGGTGAATGTATGGCCTTTCACCATAGACTTGTTAAATGAAGCAACATTCTTCAAGAAACAGGAAGAAAAACATGCTGCACCGGTAAACTCTCATTCTGTGATTATTTGTTTTTTTTAATATGTCAGTATGAATCTCATTCCTCAGGGGTCACTACATTAAAGTTAACTGTGTAATACAAGCTGCAAGTCTAAAGAGACAGCATTGTTTTCTCTCAACTGTACTCAAGTCTCCCAAAGTGGGGAAAATTTGATTTTTTGGAGATTTGAACTTATCCTACAGCAGTTCTCAGACACTCTGCTGGAATTCTACACTCACGGTGTTTCCCACTTCTCTATAAAGCTCTTACTCACACCCAAGCAAACAGCACTGGGACTCAGGAATCTCTGCTTTACAAGACTTGTTTGCAATCACAAGGACACGATGAATCGACCAACACTGAAACATTACATATAGAATTCTACTATCGATAACATTACATTCCTGTCTCTCTTCACAATCCTTTTATGCCCTCCAAAATACAATTTTACACAGTTGCCTTCAAGAACTAACTTCTAAGTTATCTTATATGTGCTTGTAACTTGACATACAACTATGTCTTTCAGAAACCCCAATTAGGTACTTTTTCTTCCTTTTCCATTTCCTTTTCAGAAGCAAGAAATATTTCATTTAGTCATCAGTCTGACAAAGATACAATGAAACAAAAGGCATAAACATAAACTGTATTGAGTCACTGCCACATTTTTATTCAAAAAAGAAAAATCCTGCAAAACCATAAAGAAAAATCTTACCTGAAACTGCCGTAGACTATGAGGAGAATAGAAATCAGGAAAGTAGACACTTGACTGGAATCCACAAGGGAATATGCCCTGGAATGGGGAAAAAGAAGGCAGGGGTGTCATCATGAGTGTCCATTTCTCCACTGCCATTTGATAATTCTTTTTCTTGTACTACAAAGGGAGAACTGGATGACAAATCTTTATGGCAGCTCTCTCTAAAATTCTCCTATCATCTCAGAATAGAAAACCTGTAGCTTGTAAATTAACTTTTTTATATTCAAGACAGCAGCATGCAAAATCTGTATGACAATGAAAGGACAACTCAAGATCCTTGTAATTTGTTCTGAGCTCACCACAATCAATTATTTTTTTCTCAAACACATCAAATTGCTTCAATTGCAACTAATGCAACCTTGCATGCAAATAACACTAACTTGTTTTCTGTAGGGCTTCTTATGTCTTAACTAATAATAGTTAAGTAGCAATATAGCAGTCCAGGTTCATTTAGTCCAGGGAAGAAAAAAAACCCCACCCAAACCAAACCGAAAACCCACAAGCTGCAATTTATTTATTAATTTATTTATTAAACCACACACAATTACTTCCCTATTGCATCTTGCAGACAACTTGATACGGGATTCCCCATAGCAATTTCAGCAGGAGACTTAAAACTCAGCGTTATTTAGAGCAATTTCCTGATACAACAAACCTTTGTGTTTAAAGTACAGAAATACAAATACTAATATTCGCTGATTTTTTTTTTCCTAACCTCGACAGCGCAAACCCTGCTCTGTAGCTTACACTGAAACTGCTTTAGATGTGGGCATTGGGACAGAGGTGGCCTCAGCAAGCCCCCGGCTGATGGCCAGCTGGGGAGAGTGGGGTCAATGTATACCAGGGGACACACAACCCTTTAAGAGGGACCTTGAAGAAGGGACCAACAAGACGCTGGCACCTCACAGGTCAAGGGAAATGATGGCTCCCACTCCCCAGCACTTACAAAGCCGTATCTCAAGCCCTGCCTACAGTTTTGGGGGCCCAGGAAGAGAAAAGCTGTGGGACACTGGGGTAAGCCAAGCTGAGGGCCACCACGCTGGGGTACAAGGAGGGGCTCCAGGAGTCGCACCGCAACTCCCAGCTGCTTTCCAACAACTTGTGCTAAAGTAATGGAAAAGGAAAAGAATAACGCCCGACGTTAATTCCGTTAGTCTTATGCTACAAAAAAGATAACTAAACTTTTCTGAAAATCAACCAAAAAGCTTAATTTCAGCAAGACTATGGATATGGAACAAAGATAATTGAATTACATGATAGTTCCAAATTAAATATCACTAAGCAAATAAAAACTACAGATAGAAGACAGTTAAAGAATCACTCATCCCATTCCCAATTTAAAAGCAATTTAGAGAAAATTACCAAACCACTAGACACACACTTTAAAATACTTTTTTTAATATATAAACACTAATGTGAGCCTTCTACTACAGAAATTCAATATTAAACATCACTGAAAAACAGATTGCCCCTTTTAGATGACATTATATACTTGTAGAATAAGCTTTTAAGAATTGAGAAACTACTTCTGTTCATCACCATAAATAACTTCAACATTACTCCACACTAAAAGTGAAAAACAAGATGTCTTAGTTGCTCATAAAGTTGGTGGACACATAAAGATGAACTTATTCTTTATATATATTTATTTTTTATTTCAGTCACGTTTGACCTCTAGTTTCCAGGATGTGGAGCAGAGGCCTCTTAAAAGCACCCATGAAGATCAATATACTGAACTGCAAATACATGCAATATGTAACTAAGCACTTCCAATCAGTGGCTACATAAATGCTGTTCAGGTTATATATGACAGAGTTCGTAGCATATTATTTTTAGCCAATGATTACAAGCCAAGCAGACACCGAGAAGAAAGGGATTAAGGATGAGCACATTAGTTTTATGTCCTGTTACTAGCTTCAGTTTCAAGGAGACACATTCCCTCACCCAACCTTGAGAGAAGGGAAACTTTGTATCCTGTTTGGATTTGAGAATAAATAGTGGAATTCATCTATTAAAAGAATCTTCAGGAACTCCAAATTTATAAGAAAAGCAAAATGATTGAATGGAATTTCAGCTGGGATTAAACACCCAGGGCTGCGCACCAAACTTTATTAACTAATGTTAATAAAATTGTAGCTTCATAAATTGGCAAGTACTTTTGAGATGAACAATGTTTCCTACATAATTCATCATTGGTGGCAACTATGATAATTAAAATGCCATTTCATCATAATTACTAAACATTAGTCAAAACAAGGCTGTAAATGTTAGGAAGACTTATAAAACGGATAAAATAAGGATGACGCATGGATCACGGATCACCCTTGTGCATAAGCCACTGAGTTTTGTATTAAAAACTGAAGGCCTTTTGGTACAATGAAAGAAATTGAATACCTGCACCCCCATTCTAAACAAGGATCTAATACACCATAACCCTGCTGAGAGGCTGCGCTCATGATAAGGACAGGTATCTGCTGATTCTTTCCAAGGGAGAAACAAGAATTAAAGTCCTTCCATCCTGCCCAAGAGAAGTGCAATAGTGTAATTATAAACTCATCGCAGACCAGCAACCTTTCCCCAACTTCTCCACACAGAGATCTTGCAGCAGGGCATCCTAAAAACTCAATGTTGGTATCGTGATTATGGTCTGGGAAAACTCATGTTCACGGACACCCCTGCAAACAGGGCCAGGGAGATGTGGTGAGAGTCAAGTGAGCAGCTCAGGCAGGTCTGGGTTCCATCCGAAGTTTCCAACACAAGTAGCCCACAAGCAAACTTCAAGAATAATTTTATAATGCTGAAACCTCATCATAATAAGCCCCTGCATCTTTTAAACATCTAATTTTCCTACATTATAGACGGTATTGCACAAAAGCAGAACTGATTCCTAAAATCTTAACCACTGGACAATTAACAGACTAAAACCCTTGATCTCCAGTTGTGGCTGCCCCATCCCTGGAGGGGTTCAAGGCCAGGCTGGAGGGGGCTTGGAGCAACCTGGTCTGGTGGGAGGTGTCCCTGCCCAGGGCAGGGGGGTTGGAACTCGATGATCTTTAAGGTCCCTTCCAACTCCAGCCATTCAGTGATTCTATGATCCCAAATAAACACTTTCTAATGCATTAATCCAGACTAGAGATAATAAGCGAATGACATGAATCACATGAAAAATTGAGAAGTAAGATTACTTCAAAGTTTTCACTATTATTCAAAATGCCAGATAGCGAGCTACAAGCCCATTTGTATTTTTAACTGAGATTTAAAAGACCTTCTACAAGCCCAACAGAGTCCATGTGCATGTAACTGGATTCTCCAATAAAGCGTATTTCAAGTACGCAAGTTCGCACGCTCCCACAGCCCAACACGGCATCGGCGCTACCTACCTCCTTCCCAAATGGGATCGGCCACAACCAAAACAAAACCCTACACTTAGGAAACTCTGTGCAGTCACATTTAGCCAGCCTTCCACTGCACATACAAAAATAAAGCCATCTTCCTTCTACCCAGAATTTTGTAAAACTAAGTATTTAATCTCAGAACAAGTAGTGGAAACTTACGCACAGAAAAAGCCTGTAACAAGCCTGTGTATAGCTGTCCTTTGACTTAAATACTGATTTATTATGAGCAATTCTTAGTACTTTAGATACATGACAATCCACGAGGAAAAGATCATTACTCTTCATTCTCATTTTGAAAATTAATACTGGATCAGACCACACTACAGACTGCTGTCTTTTGAAGGACTTCAGTACAGTTCACTGTGTGCCACGTTACAAGAACAACTACCAATCCATTTCTAAACTCTAGCATATATGTGGAACACTGCTCAAAATACAAAGACACCACTGGTTTTCCCAGGGAAGTACATTTTTTTAGGATTCTTACACTACCACACCTAAAATTCAACATCCATGTAAGGAAGTTGTTTTAGAAGTAAGTTATTTAATCAGGCTATCAGACAGATTCTTGTCACTCAGTCAAGTAACAACTATTTATAGTTATTAAACTATAATATTAGACCCAAGTACTTCGTAAAACCAAACACACCAATGGTTTGCTTTGCTCTCTAAGCTCCTTTTCTCAGCCAGCCAGCAAGAGGTAACTTCCCAAACGCCTTCTCTACAACTCGAGATCTCACTCTGAACCTGCATCTTTACACGCTGAGATCAATTTTAGCACATTCTCTGCCATTGGGCATCTATTTCTGGCAGCTTCATGGGCAAGTGCTTACAACCCAGAGCCTTCTAAGGCATGCCAAGGCAGAGACACAGCAAGCACTGTTCTATAACATACTCTGTGTGTCAGCCCCACGGCTATACAGTGAAAGTATTGTCCAGACAACAATCCCAGCAGCGAGCTCTCCAGCCTGGCACAGCCCGCTCCATAGACCTTTACCTACAGAACAATTCCAGGGATGCCCAGCCATCGCGACACACCACCGCTTCCACGCGTCCCCAACAGTAACCACGCAAAATACGCCACACCAGTTACAGCTGGCGTTCCAAGCAGCACTCTCCCTTCTTCTGGGAAAAAAATGAATAACTTCTGTATTCCCAAGGGAACAGAGACCTGCTTCATTCACAGCTAGAGGAGATGGTAACCAGCTAATGAAAGCTGAAACAACAACAGTAATAGCGTTAGATTAGAGACACTTGCAAACTCTCTTTCCTCTGTACCAGTACCTGCAGGTCAAGCTCTCTTTTCCCCTGTGGCCACAGGTCCAAGCTCACCTGTCTTTGTCCGTGAACCAGGGTTTGCCATCTGACTGCTAGGAAATTTTTATAAACACCCTTCTTTTAGCCCTACTGTTCCCCTATTATGTACATACTTCTTAATTCCTCTGTTTTTGTTACTTCTTTTACACTTCCAGCTCAAGAAAATCACTCAGTCAAGGCAAGCACTGGTTTTCACGTTTTAGCTATTCCTTATCACCAAAAGATAAGCAGTTTCTTGATAGGAGTCTCAACAGTCCTTCCAAACCAGCAGGAGTCGTCCCTTAGGCAAAGCCTGGTACTGCGTTTTGCCCCACCTGCAACTTTGTTCAATGAAGACGCAGAGAAAGAAAGAACTGGAAACCAAATGTGTCTCCTGTTGACAGCACAGAGCATTACCCTCTACATAACCTACTCGCCATGGGCCACTCTGACACGACCACAAGCCAACACTGCTGTTACAAAAGCAACTTCTCACCTTTTACCACCCACCCGTTCTCTTTCTTCATCCCGTGCCAGCACAACTATTTGTAAAACCACAAGGAAAACTAGATCAGGGGACTTGTCTGCTTGAGTAATAATGGAGAATGAATGGGAAGGTTTCTCAAGTGATCCAGATTCCTGACCTGGAATGTTTCTGGACATAAAAATCAAAGAGGAAAGACTTTTCAGTGGCAGCATTGGCTCAAGTACCCCAAAACTGTCGCCTCTTCAGTGGCAGTATTGGCTCAAGTACCCCAAAACTATCGCCTCAGAGACCAGGAAAGTTTTATACAACTTAAATGAAAGCCTCTTTCTGTTTGTACAAGAAGCCTACTAAATGGATGATCAAAGAAATCCAGCCCCTTAATGTTTCGGTACCAAATATCACTCCCCTAACCTCCAGGTACAAGAGAAATCATTGTGAAAAATTCTGCCAAGGGGGCACTGAGAAGGCTGCGCACCGGAGTTTCCATAGCAATGCACGCTAAAGGCCTTGGGCATGGATCACTCTCCTACAGAAGCTGTTACAACAGCAGCAAGATAAACTTTCCCTGCTTTCACTGTATATATATGAGAATGCAAGCAACAAATAAATCACATCGACTTGAAAAATACAGTAGCTGAACTAACTTCACTAAAGTTCACATGAAGAATGGAAGATTGCATTTCATCAGGTACATATCAGTGATCACAATAGCCAAGCGCTTTTAAGATTAAGAAAAACAAAACTCTAAAAGGAAGGTAAGCACGTTAGACAGGCTAGAGTAAGGAGGGATTAAAATAGAAGAGACAGATTTTTTTTCCTTTGTTTAACGGGACCAAAACTNCAGCCTTACATGTGCAAGATATATACATATTTAAGAGCCTCCATTAGGCTTGCGGCCAAACCAAAGTTAAATCTGAGTGTAAGAGTTAAAGGTATAATTTTAAGCGTGAAGTCATGGCACACACAGCTGTAAACATATCTCAACACTATTCCATTCTTTCGTGTGATTCATAGGAAAAACAAGCAAATTGCTATGGCTTCACTTACGTTAAAGGAATAGCTTGTTTTCTAAAGTAAGGTTACAATTTCATCTCATTGTCACGTGCAGATAAGGTCTGCTAAGTCTGAGTAATTTATGGAAACATGGATCACATCAGAAAAAAACCTAAAGCAAATCTGAAGTGAAAAAAAAAAAGAGTAATTTGAGATGTTCCACCACACCAAGATTTTCCTATGCAGACTTAGTCAGGGGTCAGGCAGGCATTTCAAAATTGTAATTGGAGAATAATTCTGCTGTTTTATCAGACATAGGGCTCAGAACAATATTTTCACACTAATAGATACCAAATATATATATATATTACACATCCAACTAAAAAACCCAATTTCCTCTTCTACCCTTTCCAGAAAGCTGCTTTCCTAAAACTCTCAACCTAAAACCAAACACCAAGTTCCCAACTAAATTGCTAAGAGAGAAGACTTCTGTGAGCTCACTTTGAGAGGAAACTGAAGGACACAGCCAGAAAGGCATCAGGAGAGACAGTCTTGCAAAAAACAATTTTCTGTTAAAAACATTCACTGAGCTACCCTTTTGGTTCACCCCACAGTTTGCCAACAGAACAAAGAATTACATGTTTCACAGTGTTTCAGAATTACAGTAACTGGAAGATTTCCAGAGTTCCCATTCAGCTTGGAGCACTCCCTTCCCCGCAGGAATGGGCGCACAACTTCCAGTCCCTGCATGGAAGTATAAAAATACCTTGCTCATTCAAAGGAGCAGTATTTCCAACCAAGATAGAACAGTGTCCCTGTAACTTAAAATGATCCTCAGCTCCTGACGTCCCCACCTGTCAGAGGGAACAACACTAAATGGGATGCTTGGGAGAAAAACTTGTGGTCAGTGGTTAGTGGAGAAAAATTACATGTATAACTAAGCTGTACTGGACACACATATCTGCTTAAGTAGCCAGAACCCCAATAAATAGCCAAAACCATCTTGGACGTCTTTGACATTGCTGCAACAGAAAACACAGGCTTTTTTATTTCATGCTATCTACTTGTAGAAAGAATGGGAGTCTGCATACATAATTTTCACCCCTCACCTACCACAAAAATAAATTTACTTTTTTTTGAGGTTCATTGTTTTATTGAGGAGGGTTGGATGTTTGATTTGGGTTGGGGTTTTTGCTCTAAAACACACAAACAAAAAAAAGACCTCCCCTTCTTTCTTTCTTTCCCAAAGAAAGAAAAAACAAGATGTCACAAAAAGCAGGGCATGCTATTACTGCCAAATATGTGTCACCACCAGCCAAGGAATCCCTTCAGAAGTACATTTTGAAACCGTATCACAAATACACACAACTGCAAACGTTTTTTGAAAATGTGAACAGAACACCCATACAATGATGTCTGCAACAATGGATCCCCATGGAAGAAAAGTTAGTAGGTATCATTTCAGTCAGTTAAACTGAACAAGAATATATGGAAAAACGTATTTGATATCAAAACATAGAGCCTGTTAGTGGTGAATGTTTTACTCATTTTTTTTTATTTTAATTGCGCCATGTTTAATTGAGCTGTTTCAGACCAGCTAACTCGTCCCAGAACACTGGCATCCTACTACAGACCAGCCCCAGCAACTGCTGAGCCAAGGCACAGCTCTGGTTTTACTTTTTAAAACAATTATTACTTTTATCCCTTCTTGAGACTTAAGTCTAAAGGACTCTAGCTTAAGACAGGATTTGCCTCTGATGGTTGAAAAATCAAGTCTGAGGTGAGACAGACTAACAGGCCAGCCCTAATAAGTAAATTTCAGCCACTTCTGCTAAATTTTTAGCTAACCTCAATTTTTAGCTCACCTCTGACTTCAGCAGCACTAACAGAGCTCTGCTAACAAAACCTCCTTTTTCAAAAATTTGCCATTACAATTAGCTTGGGTTTTGCTAGTAAAACTTATTTTATTCACGGACAGGAAAAGAAGAAAGAGGTGGAAAAATTACCCCAGGATACCAGAAACTGACCTGGCAAATTATCGTTTTTGTGAAGTGAGTTTTCATTCAGGGCAGCACTTGCACAATTACTAGGTATGACGCAAAGACAAAGGAGTCAACATGTGGCCAGGGACAAGGTGGGACTAAAACTCTGTCAGGAGCAGCTTACAGTTAGGTCTGATTAAGCACATTGTAATACATACACCTGTAATCTAAGTGGATTTTACTGGAGCTAATGTAGATTAAACAAAACTAACCTTCCTATTGCCTTCTAACTAACCTTCTACACAGAAATCAGCACTGGTTTAATTAAGCTACTTTTCAAAACAGACCACAGGTAGTGTAGTTTCTGCAATCTATGACACTGTTTTATAATATTTTGTGCTATTTCAGTGCTTCCAGATTTCTCTTCACGAGTAAACTCTACGGTTGCAGCACACAGTAGTATCCATCTCCTGAAAACTGTAATGAAATTATCTGTCCCCACAAGCCTTTTTGAGCATCCATGCACTTTCATAATCCCCAGCTCACCAGATACCTTTGCTACAGCTGTATGGACCTACCTCTGTATAACATCTTGAGGCATGGACCATCCACTAATGAGACTGTAAAGTAAACCCAGCATCATTAACATGGGAGGGTATTCAGTACAAGAAGCTGTCATACTGCATCCGCAACAGCCAAACTATAAGTATGTTTAAAAACATGTTTCATGAGAATGAGAAAATCAGATAAGACTCATTTGCTGAACTCTAAGTAAAGCAATTTTCTTGCCTGCAATTATCTTCATAGTTTATCAATTTGTTGAGGACTTCAGTGGACTGCAGAGGATAGATTCAAACTTTGCTGGAGTACCATATAAATTGCCAAACCAAAATACGAATTTAATGCTTTTGTGAAAGAATTAAGATCAGCAAATAGCAGAACAAGATGTAAACATATAACTAAGAAAATATACATAAATATACATATGAGACATCTGACAATGCCAGAAGGTTGCGGCTCAGCCACAAGAACGAACTGAAGTTGCATAACCCACATCGGAAGACCTTCCTCATCTGGAAAACTGTTTCCACCTTCCACAAATACTCAAAAGGAAGACTGGAAGGAGGGAGAAGAGAGGACAACAAATCAAGATGTTACGCACAAACGTTTCTTGCCAGAACCACAAGCATATTTTTCTCTGTCAATTTTCAGATTCCAACAGACCAGTGAACTCTGCAAAGGTCACTCCAATATTCAGCCTACCCCAAAGCTTTGCTGAAACAGCTCTTCTATCTAAATTACCACTTTCAAGTGTATGAAATTTCCCAAAAAAAGACCATTTTACATCAGAAAAAAAAAAAGGGCAGATCAAGGGTGTGGTTACTGGTTACTGTAATTTAACTCTACTGAGTAGCACTGTGCAAGCTGCCTGCAGTTTCGTGCTCAACGGCCTCAGCATGATCCAAACACCACCACGCTCTCAGGCAGGGCCATTTGGAAATGTCACGGGTTATCCCTGGTGCAGGAAAGTTTTCTGCAGTTTTGACAGCTAAGACCTTTTTGGGTTATAAAGGTATCAATTTATATCCCAGTCATGTGTGGAACCCAGAGCTTTCAATCACTCGGCAGTACAGCTCTGCCCTAGACAGGAGACTGCTTAGTGCTAGGTTTCCTTTTATGGCACTTATTCTAGTTACAGGAAGAAAATAAAAATTTCCCCAAAGTCTTTGCCTTAGGCTCCCATCTATGTTTTGAGCATTGTAAGCCTTTTTTTACTTAACAGAAAAGCTCATTAACAATGGCTATTAATTACCTAAAACATGACGACGGTCCCTACTTCCAGTTTACAATCAAGTACATTTACTGCTTGAAGAACGAGTACGAGTCTCTTCCACACAAGAATCCAACATCCAGTAACAAAGCTCCGTCCAAGCTATAAAGTGAGATACCTACAACCTCACAGCCCACGCTGCCAGCCCTGGCACAGGCAGAAGAGACAGGGGTGGGCTCAGCCTGGGCACTGTGCTCTCACGGGAGCAGGAGACCTGTTCCGAGCAGGGCCAGAAGCCGCTGCGGTGCAAACGCTGACAAGCCATTTATATCATGACTCAACACTGTTAACACAGCTACTACAGCACAACTTATTACTTTCAGCCAGCAGCATCTCAGAGGACCCTAAACCACAACTAAAAGTCATCTGAGCTGATAAAACGTGGGAGTTTTCATTATTTGGAATTAAATATTTGTCCCAGTCTTCACTGCTGCTCCATCCGGAGCAGGAAGACAGTGGTGAGCAAATATCTCTGTCTCACAATTAAGAGATTTGTATTGACTTTACAAGCTATTGCCAAACAATTAATATACAATCTCTGACAATAACATGTCCCGTAAAAGCGTTACACACACACACAAATACTGCGTTTTGACTAAGAGGAAAAAAGAAAAAGAAAAAAACCACAAACACCCAAACCCAACCTTCCACACACACGTATTTCCAGAGCACCCAAATAAACTCATGTAATTGGTCATACTGGACCAGCCTTACTTTTGAGTACTTTAAAACTGTGTCACTCAGACTTGAAGTTTTTCTAAATTTAGAAAAGTGGGTGATAGTCATCTCCACACTTGTTCACCTCAAGAACAAAAAACCCTTCTCGGATTTGTAGTAGACCAAAAGCTCTACAATAATATCAGATTACTTTGGCTGACACACACACAGAAGTCAAACACCCAAGATTAATCAATCTATTCTCCAAACATACAAACATGCTCAAAAAACATATTGATATAAGCAGAAAGGGTCATCGTTACTCCTGATAGTACAACAAAAAGTGCCAGTGGGGGAAAAAAGCTTGAAGTGGGTCAAGGAAGTACCAGCACCTGAACCCAGAAAATTTAAAATATGTTTCATTTTTTCATTGAAGCAGAAGCACCGACTGAAAATAACAGATCTTCTACTTTCCCATATAAGTGAAAAGCAAGGAGTTTAAAACATAAAACAACCCACAAAAATCTCCAAACTTTACATGTAGTTGGAATGAAAAGCTTTAAGTAAATTCTCCCACCAGGTTTTCTGCAATACTGCAATGATAATATTTCACGGTTGCAGTATTTAATTGGTAGAAGAATAACGCACCACTGTTCACAAAACCAGAAGTACAAAAAAACCAAAACAAACTGCAACATATTTTGCTTTTTAAAAAGCAAATGCAAGGCAGCTCCTTTACAAAAAATAAACTCCTTTAAACAGGCAAAAAAGATCAAGCATCAACTATTGTTAGGATCTACATTACTACTACGTCAAACAGTATCTTTTCACTGCCGAATGGATCCCACCCAGAGAAAATGCACAAAGCTGTATTTGAACACACAATGATTCCCATGATTAGTTCAGTTACAATTGAGGAGGTGGAAGGGGGAAATTAAGCTTAAAACTGGGATTTTGCTCCTGTTCCGATGCAATTCATTGACTCCCTATTAACTTGAGTTATAATTCTCACACCCACAAGCACACGACACACTCCACGGAGTCTCTTAATCAAAAGGAAAGAATGGCTATTTTACTTAGTACAGAAAGAAAATAGAAACAAGTGAATCAGAGAGCTACATCTATTTATTACAGGAAGAAAATTTCTAAGTATAAAGCACCAAAATATATAAAGCACTATAAAGAAATACAGACAATCAGGGCAGCATGTTTCCTAGGTACCTGTGCCAAAGGCTCCGTGACTCAGGGTAGCGTGAAGCTAGGAAACAGAACTTCAGCTTCAATTATTAGTATGGCACTAAATGCATATAAACAGGCTCTAATGCAATTAACTTATTAAAACTGCATATGATTTAGTACAGAAGTCAATTAAAGTTTCATATTATGAGCATTATGATTTTCCCATACTAGTGAGCCTACTGATGCTAGTATTTTGGATTGATGCTTCTGTAGTCACGTTTTTCCTGAGCTGTTTTCTTGATCTCTCTTCTTTTTTTTTGTAAGAGCAAACAATAAATACAGCCCAGGAAGGAGAAAGCGTTATTAAGGCAGAAGGCAGGCACTGGTATTTAAGTGTGAATTTAGCTTTAGTGTGACAAGAATTATCAGCCTGGAACAAGTGTAGAAAAGAGTTTCTAAGATGACCGGGATAGATAAGAACTGAGTTTATTTACCCTAGAAAAACACACAGGAAGGGGAGAAGTGGGAACACCGGCAAAAGGAAACACCAAATGGAGGAACTACAAGACTAAAATGACCTAAAACTGTGTTACTAGCAATAGAGGAATTCACATTCTTTCCCAGCACCAAATGGTAAACTGATGCAATTGGACAATTTTTCCCTCCTCAACTCCAAGTTCATTTTCCGATTAACATCTCCATAGTCACACGAACACTAGTGACAACACAAGAGATGTCAGATCTTCCACCTTCATGCATTGTGCTTTTGGGGTGGGGGGTGTAACCAAAACCCAAAAACCCAAACACCACAAAAACCAAACAGACCCATTACAAATGTATTATTCAGTATGTTTTTTTCAGTCCTGAGAAACAAGAAAAAGGAGGAGAACGTGTCCTACTGCTCTTTTGTATTCACTTATTCTAAACAGTAGAGGTTTAATGAAACGATAATGTTCAGGCAGATTATTAGAAGCATCTCACAGGCTGAGCCTCCGAACATGGCCAGGCTTATTACCGGCAAACTCTCCTAACAGCAGCTGTCACGTCCTCAATATTACACCACGTAAACTTTTTGGACAAATTGAAGTATATGAGACTTCACATACAGGACCAAGTGTCATTTACATTTGACAGGACCAAACTGCACCACTTGAAAATCAAACTAGTTTTATCAGAGAGATATTGTAACTTCATTACGTACCATTCTTCTTCTACAAACACAGAATTGACATGTACATGCCAAATCCAGTGTCAGACAGCAGAGGGTGAGCCTGTAATATTTCTGCAAGCCCAGGGGTAACTAGGTTCAAAAGCTACTATAAACGCAAAACAAAACCACTTCTACAGGACAAAATGTTTGCCTTTTAAAAAACAAACTTCTATGTAAAGGCATCAAGATAATGTTACTCAGGAAAGCAAGCTCTCACTTATTCACCAGTCCTCCATTCCTTTGCAATGGCTTCCTAAATATACAACTGAAACCCTGTCGCAAAAGGACCCAAGAAGACAATTTCTGCACACATTTCTCTCTTACTGTAACGTTCTTTTTATTTCATTAATTCAATTTCTACTCACTTAATGGGCATTGTACACTAGACAAACCAGAATACATCAGAGCAGTGATCCACGTATAAAAAAATGCTTTTACTTAGGTATTCATTAAATGTTACAGCAGAGTCAGATTAAATCTTCAACAACAGAACTTTAACCCAGACAGAAGTGCAATCCAGCACTGCCAGGAGCAGCCACATCAGATTTTTCAGGTGTTATTAAAAATCATGACATTTCCAACCACATGGATAGAAAGGAAAAACTCAGAAATACAAGTCAGGTTAACTTCTATTTTTCCCATCTTTAAACAGAATTGCTTTGAAAAGTGCAAACCGACACTTCTGTATGAATCCTGAAGCCCAGTGAAACAATAGCCTCTAATTTTTACATTAACTTAAAAATAATTTCCCTAAGGATTCAGCAACTAACAGTTCAATACTTTTAGGAAAAATACAGAACTACTGAGCTTGACAGGGATGTCCATGTACCAGCAGGCTCAGAACGACTTAATATATGCCTGGCATCTAGGAGCTACTATAAAACAAACACCATGTGGTTTTGAAGACATGCTGCTTATGCTATAGTAGAGGACTCAGCTTTCCAGGAAATTTTACATGCTGGAAGCCTAAACGCTGATGCTTCAGCATTTATTTCAGTTCGCATTTTCCTGTAACATATGCAGTAAATAACAAAATACAAATTAAAAGTGAGTGATCAGATATAAACATTTCAAATAAACAAAATAGTCCTTTCAACTCCGCCACAGCCTCATGCTACCATAATGCATACAAGTAAAATCAAGCAGTATTTGTGGAGAGGAGCAATCTCTTATTAGACCAGCTAATAAACAACTAGAGAGACACAAGCTTCTCAATACAGAAACACCAGAGGTTTTGAAATCCTCAAGGGGAACATAAACCACCTACTTATCAGTTAGTTAAAAAAACTGCCTCAAATATATACAAATATATTTACCATCACATCAACAATTTTAGAAAATTGGCAACTACGTAAAATTTGAAAATCTTGTTTTCCTGCTTGAGGAGAAAAAAAAAAGTGTAGAGCTAAAGATACCCAAAATGTAGTAAGAAAATGATAAAGGAATGTCACAGGTCTCTAAGCAGCACCTGGAAACTGTTAAGGGGGAAAAAGTAGCCCTTAGCTGCAAATGCAATTTTTTACCAATATTGCTGAAATTTGGAATTTCAAAATACATTAGTGTATTCACACAAGATTTTTTTCTAGCCATTCAAGTTTCAAACTAGGCAGCCTGGATACATTTTTATACAGTATTCTGTACAATCAAGGGTGTAAAACAGCTCATATAAATCCAAAGTCTAGCTCTCTACAAAGTTATTTCCATTAAACGCATTTAATTCCTTTAACTTTCAGAATTTCTTTGAGGTTTTCACCCATTCACATACAGTGCCTATGGAAATACCTTATAACCATTATGTACCTATATTTTCTTCTCCAAATCCTATACTGTACCTGTAATATTTTGGTATTTTCTGAATCCAGAAAACTGCTTAACACTAACAGAGGACAATTTTCTACTAATCAACCTATGTCAATCAAAAAATCTGCTTTTTTTCAGCCAGAATGCAAACACGCGGAGCCTTAGAAACATTACGAAGGTACTTCTTACGTCCCACATAACCATCCCTTCCTTTCTAATTTGGCACCCCTGCCCGGTTTCATCCTTGCTCTGGATTCCCATGTCTCAAAGCCAACTACAAAAATACTGCAGAGGCAAATCCTCCCAATATCCTCCAGTAATCCTCGGAGTTACTTTAAGCAACAGACCAGTCTGAAAATACCAGAGTCCCCTGGGAAGCCAGAGATTACACGCTGTTGTGCTGCATTTATATTTCTGCTGATATTTCTTGCTCAGAAACAAAATGCTTTCCTGGAAAAGCTTTTGTAGTGAACATCCAGATGTTTAACCTTCCTAAAAATAACCAAGTTCACCCTTGGAATGCTCTTTTAATCCCACAGCAGCCTACAGGCAAAAGCACTTGCATCAGAACTAGACGAAGATAAACTCAACGGCAATAAAGTTAAACTCTGCAAAACACAGTAGCAAGATGACAAATCTGACTCAAACATATCAGCTTTTTGTGTTGATCATTAGTTTAAGTATTATACGTAAGCCACCTACTAAATTTAGACATAATTCACATTCAGTTTGTCACTTTGCTTTGATTCCTGTAACTAAAAACTATATGCTATTTTGAGTCCATAATAATATTAAAATGCTATTTCATTCACTTTCACAGCATTATTCAGAACTGAATCTACAGTGATGAACAAAGTAAACCCGGTAATTTAAAAATTTCGGTTTATCATCCTTAATATTTTATTTGAAAACCACTTTTACATAAGAAGTAAGGCACAGTGGGGCTGTAGCTACCACAAACTTTAAGCTGTTTTTAAAACACTATTTCATTACTGCTTGGTCTTTGGGGCCTTTCTAAGTTAAGATCTTATGCATGAGCAACTGCATCTTGTATTTTTGAAATACAAAAAGAGAAAATTATCTTAATCAATGTGCAAGTGATTAACTTTCATCAGCCATGCATAAAGCTGCAAATCAAATACTACAATCAGAGACAGAAAAGTAAATTAAATACATTTCGTTCACAGACATAATTTCCAAAAGTTTTCAGACACAAAGACACAGAATGCAGAAGAAGAAATGTGCTGTTGCTTCTGGACGTCCAAAAAGTAATTTTAATATTTGAAGTTTATAAGTAACATCTAGTAGGAACAAACTCGTGCTCTGTGTGTTAAATTATTAAGAAAAAGAAAAATCAGCTCTGCCCAAATTCATCCCAAACTAGGGGAATAAAAAAGCAAACCACAACACTCTGGAAAGTGTTATGTCAGTCCACACACAAGTACTAATACCTACTGTGCAGCCATTTAACTGTCACTTTTGCATAGCTACTGGTGTATGAAAGTATCAAAAGCCTCCGGTTGAGAAACAGGAAGGAGCTTTGGAATTTATCTCAATTAAATATTATTCTTCCCCAGATTCCAAGAATGAAGATCCAAGTGACTGCTTGCGATTTACAGCAGAGATCTCGGATCATCCAGACCCAATCTTTGCCCAGGAAATGAAGGCCAGGAGGATGCTGTTCCCGGGATGGACTAAAGCATGAAGGAGCTTCCCCAAGTGCAGGCACAAACCACAGCTAAATTCCCAGGTCACTGTGTCTGGAAAGAAGTGCACACACACACATGGAAAAGCCTTTCCTTTCAGGCTTGTCTCTCTACCACTCTGGGAAGCAGCAGAGGAAGCAGAGATGACAAGGGATAAACTGCTCTAACGCTTCACAGGGAGCAAAGAGCAGGATGAAGCAGTTTAAAATCAAACCAGGATAAGTTTAAGACATTTTTCCTGCCTATTTTGTTGCCTATATTTTAATTTTAAGAGAGTTTTAAATCAAGGTATCTGAAATACAAGAAAAAAACCCAAAAAATTATGTAAAAGGAACAAATCTGGGCAACATGTTAATGTGAGAAAGTGACAAAAAAGTGACATACGTGAAAAACCGAAGGGAACTTTTCTTAATTTAAGAGTTAACACTGATTTGTTCAAATGTTTTCCTCTAATCTCTCCAGACGTTACTATAACAGTACAACTCTTGCAAAGCACATTTTCAACCCCAAACTAGTTGTAAAAATACTAACCACATGCTGGGCAGGCACACACCTGACGGCAAGGGCTCACATTTATTTGTGACACTGCAGGGGATGCTGCCGAGACTGCATTAGTGCAAGTGGGAACAAAGTTTTCAGACAGCAATTAGGACTCGCTGACACCTCGGCAGATGAACGGGAACACTCGCCTTTTTTTCAGCTGTTGTTCTCTACAAATTTGTTCGAGATGTCGCGTCAAATGCTGTTGTAGCAAATGGATTCAGAGGTTATTTGAGTTCTCCTACAAGCACATCTGAAGCACTTCATTGACAAGACCAGGCTCCCTTCACAGTCAGTGAAGAAAGGCCACACTTCTGCCAAGGCTTTGCAATTACCCTCTGTTCTCACCAGTTCAGGTCCTAAATGTGGAGTTTAAAATTAAGATGATGCAAGTAATCACCCCATAATTTTGAAAGCAAAGAATTTCTGTGAGTGAGAAGTCAATAATCTACATAAACTTGGTTTAATAGTTGGTATTTTCTTTCTCTGATGAATAACTTATTGTGGTGGTAAGAAACATGGATTGATACTGGCATGATTTTGGAAAACTACATACAAAACACGCATACAATCCCAAATAGTTTTCACTCAATTTAGCTCATGCTGAAGCCAGTCTTCATTCTTTTCTCTTTCGACAGCTCTCGCTTATTATGTTCACCTAAGCAACCCCGTGGGAAACCACAGACATTACCAAATATTAGGAACTCTGTGGAAGGCAATGCTGGATTTGTCAGGAATGTGATGACAAAGAGTTTGCTCTAGCCTTCTTTCATGTTTTAGAAAGCCAATTTGCTTTTCAATTCCTTTTAGAGGGAGAATGACATAGATTCCAGAGATGTAATCATCTATATGAAATCTTGTTTCACAAAACAGAAAGTACGAGCCACAATGTCTGCTCTCCTGGGAATTAAGGAGGATAAATATCTAATCACATAGGTCCTTGACAAAGGAAAACAAGTATCTTTTATTAAGAAAAAGAAATACTAGAGAAGCACTTTCTCTTTTAGCATTAGGCATCTTATTTTCTCCTGCAGTAGGTGTGCAATGGGCAGCACTACCCAGTTACAGACAAGACTGAACTGAATTCATATTACTTATAACAGGAGGAAAAGAAAAGAGGCAGAAGTAGCACATCTGCCTTGTGATATGCCATCACACTGTGCCACAGAATTATCACTAGTTTTAGAGTCTCCAGGATTAGATGCAAACAACAAAGACACTACCATCAGTTTTCTTCAGTGTTGATATTTCCCAGATGTTTAACACATACCTCAATGAGGCTCCTAATTTCCCTTTGAACTCAAACTAGTACTAAAATAGTTTTCTGGATTCATTACCTACTTCCCAGACTCTGCAATGGCTTCCCATTCATTTCACAAATACAAAGATGGTTCCTTTTGCTTTCCAAGACCTTCATGAGAAACGCTGCTAAGCATGAAACTGCCAGTCACCAGTTACTCAGGGAACCCAGGACCTCCCCAGTTTCAGGCCCTCTGTACTAAACAGAAGGATCTCTCTGAACGTGCCGCTCTTTGCTGGAACACAAACCTAGTTCGGGGCACGTTTCTCGAACCACATCCCTCCATGTGCACCAGCAAAAACAAGGCTCTTTGAAATACGTGGCTCTTCCCTTCTACCTCCCATAGATAAGATACCGTGCATCAGAAGGGCATATATTTTCATTTGTAAACTGTGAGCTACCTTAGCAATAACTGTGCTATAAATTTATAAGACAGATAAATTATGAGCATAAGTAGGCTGTATTTTTTCTTTGTGTGATTCTAACAGTGTCTTAATTAGCAGCATGAATTACTCGCCATGGTAATAGGGAAATAATCAAAGCACGGAATAATGATTTCCCTGAAAGTTCAAACGGAAGACATTGGCTAGCGATACACCACCTGAGACGGTATTAGCAAAAGACAGAAATATAAGCATCTCTCCCATGTGCAGGCCCAGAGTACTGCACAAATGAAAAATTCCTTTATAAAACACAATACAGCTATATGAATGCCATCATCCTCCTCATGATGAGCTACGAGGAATGCAAGCAACTGAGCCTGGAAATGCCCTAGCACATCTGTGACAGTCACATCACTTAGTGTTCAGACAATTGTCACAGCCAAGCTGTAGGAAAACAGCAGCATCTGTAGCGTTTGATTACAGATTTCTGATGCCACAGCATAACCTGTTCAATAGGCATTATTTTCTTTCAGGAAGTTAAACAATTATGAATTCCCCAAACAACAAAAAAAACCCCTCAGTCTCCAAGTGAATGCCCCAAAGTATAGAAGCTCGTCCTAAAGTTTGTGTATCCAGGTTATTTAGTTTATTTTAAACTTAAATTTAGTGCTTCCGGAGTCAATCATTCCTTCTCCAGAAGAGTTTGGAGTAATTGAGTGCACTACAAAAAACAACTCAACTTTCTGGCATCTTAAAACAGAGGATATTCTAGAATACAGAAATATTTCTCTTTATAAGTAGCATATAAACCAAACAATCTGAAGTGTCAGAATAAACAAATAAGCCAGAAAAAGCATCACAGGATTGCCCAGAGCTAACTGCCCATGCAGACAAGTTTAATGACTAGTTACATGGAATTTCTTTTTAAGGAGAGTCCTTTAACAGTTAATATTGAGGGTTTTTTTGCTAATACTAATGATCTGTAACGCTGCTTGTATTTTCCAAGTGACAAGCACTTAAGAGTAACGAGTCCAAGAAGTGATACAACAGAAATATTTTCATCTCTTAAAATTTTCTACTTAAGAGAGTTTTTTGTAACGTTCCAGCGGGGAAAGCATAGCTTGGCCAGGCAACAAGGAGGTTCCGTAGCTGATCTAAAACAGAGCAACACCTTAAGAGGAATCAGGAACCACCCCACTAATCACCCGGCAGCAGAAACACAACACGTTTCTTGAACCTTGCCCAGCACACCTTCCGTTCACGGGATCTTTCCTCTTGGGGAGAGAGGAACCCAGTGCAGGTTAGTCACTTCCCTAACTGCAAAATCAAAAGCAAGTTCCGGAACATCTCTGGTCCATTTATACCATAATAAAATTATTTGAAAAAAAAAAAAAAAAATTCTGTGATGAAAATCGCAAATGGTATTAAAGAGTTGTGCAGGATTTTTATTACCATTTGGCCTTAAGTTCCCCACTTGCCTTGTATCAGAAACAGGGTGGGTATCTTTAGTAACATGAGATTTAAAAGAAAAAAAAAAAAAAGGAAAAGAAAAAAGGGGGAAAACCAAGCTTATTTACAAACATGCTAAAAATTTAACTGAGCCCCCCCATCATCAAGAAACATCTACTTAGCACTGATTTCTAAAAAAAAAAAAAAAAAAAATCTCTTGACATATAATATAGCCAAGACACTTTTAGTTACAAAACATCTACTACCCAAAGCAACCTTTGTTACCAAAATAAGAGCACCATGAATTTCTATTAGTTGGGCATTTTGCAGAGTCACAGGCCTCATGTGTCTACAACCTAAAGAAAATCTAAATACTCATTTGATTTTACAGCGTTGAAAAGCTTGCATGGAAAAAATAGGGGACATCAACTCCCTCATAAGGCACCACACTTTCTAAGAATTATGAATTCACAACATTCCTACACCTATTTTTAAATTATTTCCTTTGTTCCTCTCTCTTGCACAAATTGCCAGCAAAAGAATTAATAAGCCAGAGAAACGGAGGATAAGCTGGATCTCTTCAGATGATTGGGGGCATTAATCAGTGTCCGGAGGGGTCAGGAGATTCTGTTATCTCACTTCAACAAACAGGTCTAAATTTTGAAACACTATGGCACTGCAGCCTTTCCAAATTAGTCATGCAGATCCTATTAATAAATTGCCATGGAGTTCTGGAACCCTGTTCATCCAAAGCTATCCATTTCCTATGCAGTACCAAGGTACAGGATATTCAACAGCAAGTTTCCTAATAGCACAGAAAAATTCCATTACAAAAAGCTTCCAATATTTAAACTACAAACAGTAAATTCAAGGCTATTATTAGTAACAAGGGATAACAAATTTTCACACTTTACCATGATGAACGGAAATTATATTAGTGTTTTCCAGAACTGAAGCAGTAAGTTAGCTGAACGAGGTTCCAGACAATTGAGTTTGTGACATAAGAAAACAGGCTGTCTTTTAGTAATGCAGTTCAGCCTCGTCCCAGACACTGTCAGTCATCCAAGCCCAGCAATGGCATTCTTCTGAATAAGGTTGTTCAAGATAAATACTCTATACGACTAAGGGCTTGACTTCACCTTTCTCCTCTTATGGTGACATTACCCCAGTATCCAACATCCCCTGAAGAGTCAGGGCTAAGTTCATCTAATGTGCAACTGAGCCAGCAGCGCATCACCCTGGCCATATTTATCAACATTTAATCATATGCAGGATATTATGGTTGTCACGGTGCCAGCAAGCAGCTAAAAATGGGCAACGACAAAAGAAAACAGATTAATTATGTGGCAGAAAAAAGGGACTCTCAGGACGTGCAGGGCAATTTCTGCACATCTGTTAGCCCGCAATATTGTGCAAAGGGCAGAGCCCCACACCTCGCTGCTGGGCTGAGACTGTCCTTCAGCCCCGTCGGGCAAGGGCAGATGTCGCATGGCCACAGTGGCCAGCCGCCTGCCAAGGTGTCTTAATGGCGTGACCTGACGTGACTGCTCGGTTTGCTACACCAAGAGCTAAGCAGGAGCCCTTGCCTGAAAAGCACAAATAATCCAGCACTAGAGCCAGGACAAGCTGTCTTACCTCTGAGGACCTAATAACCGATTTCACCTTGTAAATCTTACTGTAAAGCACCGTAAGACAAATCTGTAATCGTTTTGGCAGCTTCACCTGGACAGGAAACAACATACTGAGCAAAAAGAATACCTAAATATGAAAGACAATAAATCTTAACAAATGTGCAATCTGACTTCTTATGGGATGCAGAGTCAAGTAACTGACTATAACAAACAGTTCAGGCCAGAGTAAGAGAACTGTCTCCATCTGAAGCAGCACAGAAGAACACACAGAAAAAGTCCAGCAGGTTTCCTAACAAGCATACAAAGGAATACTCAACGACAGATTTGATCTCATCCAGGAGCCAAGATGAGAAGATGAAGCTGGTCCTCTTCTATGTGTACAGCTTCACTGAAGACACACGTTATGCTGCAGAGTCCATCTTGAGTGGCCTAACTCATTCTTAAAGTATTACCTGAAAATATTCTGTGCATTTACCTGTTTAACTTCTTTTCCTCATGACCAGCTCCATCCTTTATTACCAGGCGCTTGCTCTAGCCATGCTCCTTGTCTTGCACGGGCATCCTGAGACTGTAATTAAAGCTTCACTCCAGGACAGCACCCAGATCACTGTAAAGTCTGTACCCAGTTCTGGACTTTGTAACTGTCACCACATCCAGACCCAGCAGTGCAGATACCATGCTGCTCTTCTTCTAACTATCTGCAGTGTAATGTTCACTGGAGCCAAGGCCTAATAAAATAGGTGTTAACTCACATTCATGAGGTTTCTTTCTGTTCGTGATAGAGCTGATCAAGCAGAGCAGAGTTCAGACAGCAGAATATGCTGCAAATCCCACCTCTTGGGTAAGTCACTGCCTCCTCATAAAGGAAATGCAACAGCAGTTCAGAGACCAAGTACTTAATTTACAAATATGCATAATATCTTGATTCTAATACTTTTTTTTAAGATATCAAAATGTAGTAGGCTCTCTTATCAGAAAGAAAGGTTGCTTGGTTTTATCACAAGAGTCAGACAAGAGTATACTATCTCATGTAAATTGACTCTACTGTTGACTTAAAAAACCAAAACAAAACCACACCTCATGCCTTTGACACTTAGGCCAGTATTTTATTGATTATGTGCTTGGAAATCCAAACTCTTTTTAGCAACGTATTCAAAAGTCAGATCAAAAACTAAAACTAACAGCTAATAGTTTAATCAAGGCATTTAACGATAAGGCCTTACAATCGACAAGCCAAAACCAAAGTCAAATTGATCAATATGACCTTGTCATACAGCAGGAGCAGCTCCGAGTGCTATTGATGAGCTGACTTACCCACACACTACAGGATGATGATACATACTTTATCATAACATGCCTGGGTAGAATTGAACACTATTTTCGTAAAAATTCCATAAAGAATGAGTTAACACCATCAGCAGTAAACTATGAATCTTCAGTGACAATGCTGGAAGTACATTCCTGTACGAGTGGAAGCTGTGGGGCAGCCAGTCTGTCTGGCCACAGGTAAGCATCTTTCATTGTGCCGGCTCTGCGTCAAGACAAAATAATGTTGTCAGATGGTGGCTGGGGAGATCCTGAAGCGAACCTGACTATTTCCAACTGCACAAAATGAAGAGAGAGGATGCAGCTGGCATGAAAATACAAAATACAGCCCATTTTTTTGGCTGCCTTGGTTTTGCTACCTCCAATTAAGAGAGAGGCAAACTCAAAAAAGGTCTCGACAGTAATAAATGTGGCCACTGTACAGATAAACACCACACAGACCTGCGTGCAAGAGAAGCAAGGTATATTCATACACTTCAGTGTCAGGCTTAAGGTCGTAGTTTCAGTTCCAGGTGCAAAAAGCAGGCAGAAGAACAGATGGAGGCTATTTTCAACATATTCTAGCCCAAATATCTAAAAACCTCTGTTTGTGACAACAACAAAAAGTAGGCACATTCTTTAGAGAGGGTGCTTTGGGATTCTTATGAAACTTCTTCCAGTAAATCACCCTGCAGAGAAGTATTTCTGGTTGATGGCAGACTTTTTTCATCTTTTGATTTAGCTTCAAGGTAGCTCTTTTTTATGTTCTATCTTTAAAAATATAAAAAAAATAAAGAGAAAGATAACTAGTGGAAAACTAATATTGGTGTTCTTGTAAGGCACTTGAGTATGATAGAGGTTCTTTCTGTTCTGTACCATCTGTAACTGCTTACAGCTGCGTCTGCTTTAGAAGTAGTCAAGTTAGCATAAAATTAAAAAAAAAAATAAACTCCAGCTCTTCATTATTTAGCTTTAAAGTTTCCTTTTTCAAGAGGAAAAAAAAAAAAAAGCTCTTTAAACTATTTTCAACACAAAGCTTAATTAGATTCTACTTTTCGTCTTCAAGACCCTACAGAGATCACAATATTCCCCATGAGAGCTTCTAGCCCTTTGTGATAACTTCTCAGAGCAGCCATTCAAGTGAAGGTATAGGATCGGCCACCTCAAGAAGGGTTCACAGAGCAGATAATCTTTCCTCCAGCAAACAGACCGTCCATCTAAAAAGGACCAGAATGACCTTGCACCATCAAACCTAGAAAGCAAGACACAGACGTACCTCACCTCACCATACAGGCTACAGAAATCCATATAACCCAGCTCTGTTTGCCTCCTGCTATTCCACCAACCTCACCTTTAGCTAACAGTCACCTGGAAAGTGGACTTCCCATTGACCAAATAAGTCCAAGTCACACTGTACCTATTTTATCTTGCCAAATGGGTCTGACACAGATGATGGTAAGATGAATCACAAATGTAGCCTTGACAGTGGTAAATTTATACTACTAAAACCCGTCCTTCGTATAACAACATACCATTGAGCCTTGCTCTCATACGCCCAACATATCTGTACCCAACAGCTGGTTGATCCTAATTACAATGATTATTCAGAATTCATTGTTGAATTTCTACCCACTACAAAAAGTTTCCATATAAATTTAAATCACGTTTTAAATCAGAGCTAGCTATCCAACAGAAGAAGGGATGGCAGATTGCTATGTGCCACAGACATCAGAACTACCAGTGCAGCAGAGCAAGCCACAACTCAGCTGCTGTTCTCAGCTCTGTCCTGCTAATGGCACTGCCCCAGAGCTCAAACATTTTGTAACACTCGCCCAAGCTACGCTATCTCTAGTGGAGCAAACTGAATTTATTAATCCAAGTGACTACTGACATTAAAATAAACGCGGAGGATGTACACTTGTTACTAGCTTAGCCTGTGTGGAGAAAACCCCTGCAAACCTACCTGTGCCCCACTGCTGCAGGCAGACACACCACATGCACGTGCTGAGACCACCCGAAGCTCAGCTGTTCCACAAATCCAGCCTTACGGCGCTTCTGCTAATCCCGCGTGTAGCTGCTATTTGTGGTACTACCAACAGGAGAAATGGTGTGAGCAACGAGTTCGCCGACTTTTGTGATTCAGTGGAACACTCTCAAGTCTCAACATTTCTACTGATCTCTGTAAACTTCTGACAAACTTTTAAAGTTATCTGAAATTACGTATCATTGTAAATTTACTAGAAGTTATCTTCTGGCTAGTTACCAGATGAACAAAAGGACTTTTCAAAGATACCCCTGTCTAAAACCAGCAGAGTCCACAGGAATGAAGAAGTAAATTTGGGCTTTCAAGACAGAAAATGGCAAGCAGAAAACCACTGAGCAGGTAGAACTAATCAATAACACCCAAGGACTGGAAGGTGCTTGGCTTTAAAATCCAATAGTTCACACTGCACAGCACCTTTTTTTTTTTTTCTTTTAGCAGCTGGACTGAATGTGGATTCCAGCCTATTCCTCAGGTAAGCTTGCCAACTCGTGCCTAAAGTAGAGATTGTGTGTGTGGACAGAGGGTGGGACCCCCTGGGTCTCCTCCTGCTTCTCCCACACTACCTCTGTTGTGGAGACGCCTGCAGAAATGTGGCTAAGGTGTAAAAATGGAAGAGAATGATTTCAATCTTCAGCTACACAACTGTGCTGCACGGGAAAAGACTTTCTTGGGTCAAGAACCCATGAACTAGCTACAGGAAGTAAAAGAAGAATATCCAAATCTGACAATACAGAAGAAAATACTGTTGTCAGAAGGAAGAAGAGAAGAAACGAGAGTCAAACACCATTATTTTCCTTTCAGATTCCACTGGTTAGGGAAAATGCTACCATATATAAACTGTAAGGTATTATTATATCTCTCCAACTTCAATAATAAGGGAGGCACCTGAAACACAAGACTGTGCAACAGAGAATAATTTTCTTCATGTGCTCTCCTCTACTTTAGGACGCCGACTGTGATGATTTTAAAGAACTCCTGTCCTGACAGCCTGAAAGAAAAAGTCACTGCATCCTTACACCCTGTACCCACACAAGCGAAGTATAAGGATTGTCTCATTTAATTAATTTATTATTTTGAATACTTGTTTTCATAGGATATTAAAAACGTTCTGGTTTAATTGCTTAGTTATCAGTTACAGAATATCTCTCCAAAAATTCAGCAGAACATTTTGACTTTCTGTCACCCTGGTCTATACCGTGCCACTTACTGTGACATAGAGATATGGAGACTATACAAGTGAAACTGGGACCTGAGGCTTAGACCCGGCCCCAGAAAGAAATACTCAACAGAATCTAATAATGAAGATGACAGCACAACAGCTACACAATTAGTCTGTTCCGGGATAATGTCATCATGGTGGTTCTAGTGGAGAAAGACACACTTAATGCATCGTGAGAGCTGAGTTTCTGTAGGGATGGTCCATGAGAGGAGAACCCCGGTATCTGGCGGTATCAGAGTGGTATCAGTGTAGATCAGAGTATTTCAAGCACATATACCACTTGAAAAAGACGTAGGAGAAAAGATCGTCAACGTTAGCATCCTTGGAAGAATCAAAGAGGGAGAAAGGGAATGGGGAAGTGTTACAATGACACATATGCTCCACTAATCTTATTAAATCATCACCTTTCAAAGTCAGTTTGATTGCCTGGCTCCAGTTCAGTTAGCCCACTAGCTTGTGTTTCACTCCACTTCACTCAACCCACATAATTGGCTAAACTGTTTCAAATTTTAATCTTGATCAGTTATACTAAAGCAATGCAGCACCAAAAAGAAAATGTGCGCAATGATTTTTTTTCTATCAATTTCAGCCTTGTTTCTTCCTGGAAACTTAACTCAGATATCACCAGAATTAAATTAGACTGTTTGACTAAATGGCTTGTGTCAATTATTTGCTTTTAGAGTATATTATAATGCTTAGAATCATCATAAAATGTCAAAGGGCAATAAAGATGGTGGCACTTAGACCAGAGATGTTGATACATTACATTGCTGAAATAATGAAATAAAATAGCTGAGATACTAAAAAAAGACCAGAATCCATTTTGCTCTTCTTCCAAATTTTAGGAAATCAAAATCACCGTATTTTAAAAAGTGTGACACGTATTTCAAAGTACTTCTTGTAGGAAGGTTTCATACGTACACATTTTTTGGCATTGTGTTTCAGTGACAAACGATTAATGACAGAGATTTCAGCATCTCATTCTATTATTTAAAACTGTGGTATTCACCAAAACATATCTAATCTCAAGAGAACTTAATATCCTGAATTAATGTGGCCTGTCTGATGGTCCTCACATAATTCCTCCAATTCTAACAGCATCAGGTTGCTTAACTCATACCAATCCCAAAATGTACAAAATAAGCAACTATTTTATTGGATCACATCCATCAATAAAAGAAAGAGGTGCTCTCAGGTTCACCGAACCTGACACAGAACACAAGAAAAGGTAGTGATAACAGTAGATCCACATACCTAACAGCTCAATTATCTAGGACATGGGAAATAACATTCAGGTTTTCTTAAGTTTGTGGGAATTCAAGCTTTCATCTCTAGGAAAGCAGCCTGAACTATCCTCACAGACTATAGGCCTTTCAGTCTTCCACCGACATTTTTACCAAGGCAGGAAGTGGAAGCCAGGTCGCCGCCAATCCCAAATGAGTATTTTGATCATTAATGCCGAAAGGCAGGCCTGCTTCAGGGCCCAGCAAGTACTTACAGAACTCCATATGAAGAGATACAGATTTTAAAAGACACATAAAGCTCAACCTCTGAATAACACATAGTTTGGTGATGAGAGTGCTCCCCTGGAAGGTGAGAGATGCAAGGTCAGAAACCCTGGGGGATGGAACCGATCTCCTGCATCCTGGACAAGTTCTGTACTCCCTGGGTAAAAAGCAAGGAACCGCTGACTTCCACTGCCACAATACCCTGAAAAGGCTAAAGGCAGAACCAACAGAAAATTTAATTAAAATAGGTATGGCACACCAGCACCAAAAAAACATTGATTTATACTCTTCACTTTTAAATATTTTTAAAGAATCATTAATATATTAGTAAATACAGCCTTCACATTGAAGTAGGAAAAATTTAATCCCTTTGCTAATCGGAGTCATTGCATGTATCTACATTCAAGCAACTGTAAACTCCAACTAATCCCCTGCTCTTTGCCTTTGTTGTCTTTCAACCCAGTGCTGCAGACAGAGTCCCTGCCTACATGACACACAGTCTGAGATAGCAAAAGCTAGAGGGAGGGTGACAAACAAGTGAAGTGAGACTAGTACTGAAAGACAAACATATTAAATATAACCCTGATATTCTCAAATTGACTGAGATTTAAGTCACTTTTCTGATGCCAGATACTCACACACGTTCATACAATGACATCCTTGTCCTCAGGAGGCTTCTAACAATCGTTAAAATGGAATGTGGCTGGTAATTTCAGTTCCTGAAAAATGTGAGATTAAAGGCCAAACTCCATGTTTGTATGCAAAGCTTTCACGAAAGATTTTAGGCAGTACACACAACAGGATTCCATCTATACGCTTTGCAATCTGTCGTCTAAAAAGTGCAATACTTTGAAAATTCAGGTGAATGATTTGTTTTGTTTCTGTTGTAAACTGCCTTCCACCCTCAAAACACCTTAATTAGTCTGTTAAGGTCTCTCAGCCTAAACTAAGCAAAGCAAGTAAAAAATCTTGAATGCAAACACTTACTTTACTAGGACGTGACAAGTTCTGTCAACAAGTTATAGCTCCTCTTACTCCCTGCCCTCCCACATACACATCTAATCCAGCCACTTAAAAGCACTACCTCAGTCTTCTGGAAGAGACTATTTTGACTCATGGCAGTAGCATGTTAAATGCTTAAAGGCAATGAAAGAAAATTCTCAGACCTTTGAATCTAGAAAGACTTTTAACACCAACCAATTTGAATTCTCCCAAAAGCAAAGTCGGCATTGTACATTTACACTTATTCTAGAACCCAGTAGCTTCATTGATTACTCTTACACATCATTAGACTTAATTTCCACACCCTTTGCATTACGTAGAAGTTTCTAAATATACCACCATTTCACTCATCAAACATTTGATGGCTAATACAAGAATCATTCCACTGATTAAACCATTTAAGAGGGAGTTCAGTCTTTTTAAGATTAGTGACTCAATACAGCAGCTTCTTTTTTTGTTCTTAGCTTACCCTCCCAGCCTATCTCCTAATCATCACCCTGACAGGACACGCACGCATTGCAGACCATAGTACTCTTATACAACGCTCTGGGAAAGGAAAAATTAAAAATATCTTTGATTTTGGTGTAGAAACCTCCTTCTTTCTCTCTTCACATATGAAGGAAACTGTGAAAATCTTTTGTGCATTCAAAGGGCAAAAAAAGAACAAAGCAATCTCTATTGCCAGACTGGGCAGCAGTAAGAAGGGAGGGGGTGTTACATCAGGCCTTGAAAAACACTAAACACCTACTAAGTGAAGATAAACAAGACACGCATGCTGCTGTGCCCTCTAAATAGGATCCAGCAAAAAAATCTCACCACAAGGTGCTAGAAATTAAGGAAAGACCAAGTATTTCATGAAGTCATGATCTAGGTCCTGCTGCTTCCATATCCATCTACTGTAATGCTTCCAACTGCTTGGTGTCTGAAGATAAAATCCTTGGCAGTTACTAACCTCTTACACACACACACACACTGGTGACGGGCAAACAGCTCTTCCCATATTTATTCCCTCCCCTGTTGTAGCAGGAGCTATTGTCACTACCTGCTCCCATTTCCTTGCTGGAGTACAGGCAGGAAGCAAAGGGAAAGAAGGGTATTCCACAACCTCTTTCCTCTCCCAATCCATTCCACTCGCAGGAAATTAATTTCAGCTCTCGTTTAATCTAGAAAATCATGAGCAATCTTGCAATGCATCAGTCACGTTCCTATGTTTCTTACAGATTTGAGTAACAGCAGTGTAATACACAGCTCCCATAACATCCTTCTATTATTGCAGGTACCTGACAAAGAAAGTTTCTCTACTAACTACTGACAAGCATTTAATTCAAGCACTCTTTTTTTCCAAAAAAGTGCATATCCTTTGAAAGAGTATTTCCATCTGGCACTTATCCCACATTTCATATTAAAATTGGTTTTTCCAGGATGACAGCATTCACTTTCACCAGCAAAATTCTCAGTAGATCCTCCTTTCAGGGATAACACACATATCAGAAATACTGGGTCAGCAAGACTATTTAAGACATTAAAAAAGAGCTAACTAAAAGTACAGATGGTTATAGAGGTGGGCATTACTGAAGGCAAAAAGGAGAAGAGGTTGTTGCAAGAAATAACTCACAAGAATAGTGACAAAAGACAACCTATTTATTTAAAATTATGAAAGGGATGGGGGAAAAGCACAAGTACTGCCCTATAATACCTTAGTAAAAGTAATTGCAATCAATTTCACTTGGTAACTAAAAAAAAATATAAACTCACCTTAAAATATCAGATTTACATTTTTTCAAAACAATAAATATAGCAAAATTAGAATTATTTCTTATCCCTTCAAAATAGCATCATTAACAGAGACATCAAGCACTGAAAAAAGCCCTATTTTGTGTGTTTGGCAATGTGAACGTCCAGTAACCATAACTTGCAAGTATATTTTTTCAAGGAATTTCTAACACATCTGAGACAATTAAGAAAAAAAAAAATCAAGCCGAAAAAAAACTTAACATATCTTATCAAGCTACAGTGATTCTACGATGCTTGTTGATAGTTATGCACAAAAAAGAGGCATAATTGGGCCTTATGCTCCTGGACAAAAGGGAAGCACTACTGGGGCCAGGGACCAATTTCCATCTCTACAAAGACAGGTACGTGAAAGGATTTTTCTTAATGTCAAACAAGATATATGCTCAGCTTGACACTACAACGAGCAACGGGGAAAACACTCATTCTGAGAAAGCCTTTGCAACACACAAAAAAAGACCAGGTCCGGCCAACAGACAGGGTGCGACCGGCCAACTTCAAAACCGTGCAACTGCACTAATTACCGGACACAATTTTGCACAACCCTTCTGTACAGAAGTACCAGTTTCCTCAGTGGACAACAAGCACATTTTTCCTAAAAGCACTAACGCACTGGCCAATTTTAAGCTGAGCTGCATTACCATAATTAAAAATAAACAAATGCAAGATTGTTGCTAGAAGTGTAAAGTAATTAAACATGCATCTGCAGAGAAGAGTTACAAGTTATAGAACAGGACTCTTCAGTCTGAAACTGGATTTTTTGCTCTTTCCATAGCTCCCAGACAATGCTGACCATGGGCCAAAATGCGAAGTGACAGAAACCTCAAAAACATGAAGACACATTAGTAAATATAGACATGAAATTACAGTGTTTTGAGACATAAGCCTCATATCCTTGTTCTGCTACAACCTCAGGACTGTATGAAAGAACTACCATTCTCGTGATCCATCTAACAAGCAGTGAAGAACAACTCTAATCCCAACTTCAGTCCCTTAAAATACACCACCTAAAGAAGAGTTAATCCTCCTCCCAGCCCCTGTTAAAAACCCTCCCTCTAGAATACCACTAGGGCAAAGAGGCTTTTGCAAAAAAGCAAAGGAGTTAAAGATCAAAATAATGTACAATTGACTTTTTGTTTCATTTAGTTTTTCAAAGAAAGCTGACAAATCCCAGAGCAGTTTATGAATTTATAATTTCCTTCTGCAGTTAAAACACACTAAGACAGTAGTTCATTAGACATATTTAACTGAACTGCATTAAACTGCCTTAATCTGTACCAACATTCACTTACTGTAACAATACGTAGTAAAACCTTTAAGTCAAAGAAGTTGTCTTTTTGCTTATGTTTTAAAGCAGAGCAGATCACCGCCTGAACTGAGCTCATGAAACAAAATAAGGACATCTAAAAAGCAAACAACCAATACATATATTGGTTCTTGACAGAGAAGTGACACAAGGTGGGAGAAGGGGCTGCCAAAGTCTCAACATGTGACAGAAGAGAAATCCCCACAAGTTCTGAAAAAGTAATGGGAAAGATTTCCAGAACCATTCAGAATAGGAATATTCCTTGCATAGTCAGGCCCTTTTCCACATTCAGCACACAGCAAGGTCAAAAGCTGAGATTTAACTCCTTATTAAATAAGGATATTATAACTTTTTTTCATAAAGATCTAAGAAACAACTCTGTTTGGTATCACTGGAGTGGATTTAAAATTCAGTAGGAGTATCCCAAATTGCTGCAGTGGTCAGGTCAATTGAGCTGGTACACAGGCAAATTATTTGAGATAATTTGGTTGTAGACCCTGACAACACCAAAAAAACCCCAGAATTACATGAAGAAACCAAACCCTGTCTCTTCGATCCCCTGCCAGCTAGGCCCGAGACACTGTCAGGACACAGGAAAAAATGCCCTCTACTTTCATTTGCTATACTTCATGTCTTCCCACAGGAACTGGTCTCTTCCTTCTCATTCTATTTCCTGTACACAGAACAAGCCTATTGTCACTAGGTGAAAACACACACATGCCACCAACTTACCGGCCAGCCTGTGCTGACACAAACCTCCCTTTAGGCAGAGGGATTACCTGCAGCCTCACAGCCGGCACCGTCCCTCCGCCAGGCCCGGAGGATGGCCGGGTACCAGCCCCAGCCCCGCAGAGATCCAGCTCACCTGAGGAGACCCCCGGGCCGGGGGAGGATGACAGCCACCCGCCTGCCCACAGCCATCCGGCATCGCCGGGGGGGATTCCTCACAGCCCAGCCACCCCCTCCTCCGGCT
>JAHREE010000285.1:171080-201971 GCA_033628505.1 Tringa tobata
GAGTAATGCTAATGCTTCCTCTCGTCCAGCTCAGGCTGGGCTACCTTGAAAAACTTTCTCCCTATTTGACCATATACCCTTTTGCCCTCCAGCTGACACCCCCCACACAGCGCTTGTGCCCGTCTCAGTAGGTAGAGAAAGCTTTGGTGGATGCAATGCAAGGAGAGAATCGGCTCAAAATCTTGAGCCGTGGGCTACGCAGCCTGGTTCATCAGTTCTGGTGCAAATGCTGGTGTTCCCACACGTACACGTCCCCTGTGAAAAAAATGCTCAGGCCCTGGGTAGGGCTTGCACAATGGCGAAGGTCCCTTCCTTTGTTCTCCCTCAGCACAGCAGAAAAATCTATAGTAACAATTAGAAAACAGACAATTTGGAACCCTCACTCTGCTGTGGCGCAGCCCCGTTGTCTCTGGGACACCCTTTTACGCTGCCCTTTTCTCCAAATATGATAGTGGAAACGCAAGAGGTAAAAAAAAACCCCTCTCCATCCTTTTGAATCAATGCAGGGAAAGATAAATCAGTGCTTCAGCCTTGTCTTGGTACTAAAGAGCCATTCTTAATTTTTTTTTTCCTCCCCTGAGAAAAGGATGTAAAACTGATACTGGTATCTACGAAACAATATCCCTGCCTTGTGTTCTTATTGGAATAGCTTCCAGTTTCTCAGTCTTGCAAAATTTCCAGCACATTAATTTGGCACAAATGATTTATAGTTGATGAGCAATTAAAGTATAATTTTTTTCAGCATCTCAGGCTTTGTGACTAGCCTACTAAATGATTTCACAAGCTTACTCTATCACCACAGGGTAGCGGTGGGATGAATTCACGGGAGGAATTTATTCCTCCTTGCAGACCCAGCATCTGCTTTTACTGGAAATTGGAGCATGGCTTCTGTTCCCCAGATAATTTTCTCAGCATATCTTTTGTACAGTGTCTTTGGACCTACAGGAGAGCTTTACTCTGAATTTCAGTGACAGTTTACTCTGACATTACAAAGTCCTTCCAAAATACCTGTTCTGTCTGGAAGCTTTGATGTAGAGTGACGCATTACTTCGACCTGTCAAGGTATTTCAAAACTAGCAGCAAACAAAAATAAGGTGGTTTGTTTTTTTTCTTTTCATGTTTGGAAGGGTAGCTCCCAGAGGCAAGCGTGGTGGAGAAAAATCAGATTAAAGTACCGGCTACAAAGAGTCCTCACCTCCAAATTGTTTAAATGTCATTAGATGACATTTAGCTCACCAGCCTTGATTCTGCTCTAGTGGAGGTGGAAAGAGAACCAGAGTAGCTTCATGTAGACACTTCACCTTTCAGGAAAAGACACGACAGGTATTGTTGTCAACCCTGCTTGGTTTGGGAGGAACAAATAGCATGGAAATGAGCAGAAAGGGAAGGGAAAGAAAATAATTAAGAGATTTAGTTTTCCCAGCATAGCTCAGAGCTAGGCTAGGCTGCTCTGCCTGTAAGATCCTTCTGGGATTCCCCTCGATAAAAAAATAAAAATCAAAATGTGCACTGACCAGTATGTGCCACACGATTCTCTTCACTACCACCTAGTGGGAAACTCCTTCATTAACCGAACTCCAGAGCGGCTCCTGCTCTTCGCTCTCACTCTCGCCCTAATGGTAGAAACTGGGAGTCAGTGAAGGGGGAAAAGATGGATGCCTGGGAAGAAGGACGCAGCCCTGTTTCCCCACACAGGAAGAAGACTATAGAGAGAGCACCTATAAATTAAACCCAATATGCCCTATGGCGTTATGACACCTTTTGACTCTGCGTCCAGGTCAGGTCTTCATGGTTGTTCCACCTTCGTCTCAGTTTCACTGAGACTCCCAAAGCTTAACAAACGTGGTCTTTGGAGATAAAGAGTAAAACCAAGCCCTGCAAACAGCAGCAAGAAGAAACTTGGGAAGTTACTCCAGTGTCTCAGTCAAAAGGTAGCCTTTTTTCCCCCCTTCCTGGCTCTGAAAGTTTAGGTTGTTCTTCTGGTTGTACTACTAAAAGTAGGGAAGGAGGCATGAACAAAAAAACTCCAGCTTCCTTCCCTGTAAAATCACATTTTTTTATTATAATCACATATTTACAACAGACTACTAAATTAAAACGTAACTAGGTAAATATTTGAAACATTAAAACTATGTATTCAAGTGAGTCCTTTCCCACTGAGATACTTGGGGTTTGCACAAATTACTGCAATCCACCCCAATGAAAACAACGTATAAATGACAATTATCTCAGATTTTTCACACTCTTGTGTTCCATTTGATTCTAAGCTCCCAATGCACAAATAATAATTGGGTTTGGTACTTGCATTGCTTTCTTTTCCTCAATCACAGAAATAAGGGTGAACATGATAATAACAGCTCTCGTTTCAAGAAGGGAGTGATGTTAATGTCATTCAGGCCAAAAGAGCATTTAGCAGTCTCAGCAGGAAGAACAGTAAAATGGTGAAGAATTATTAAAAGAACCATTTCTATGTGTTTCTTTTGCCAATGGAAATTTTACCACCACATTCATGGAAATGTACAGGCTCCCCCTGGTAGCATTTTATCAGAAATATATTTCGGGGGTTTTCCTTCTCTGTGTGCTCCTTGAAGCCACAATAGACTGGCTTTATCCCAGCAAATTACTGTATTTTTCATCATGTACACTTATTAATATAATTCAGTAAATGAAAACATCAAAGGTAAAAATGGTGTTGATACAAGAAGTCAGGCTTTGGGAGCTCCAGCCTTCTGATCATCTTCATGGCCTCCTCCCAACCCACTCCAACAAGTCCGTGTCCTAATGTTGGGGGCTCCAGAGCTGGATGCAGAACTCCAGGAGGGGTCTCACCAGAGCAGAGCAGAGGGGCATGAATCACCCCTCAGAAGTTGTATTTAAGTGTATATAGGACAATGCAAAGTAGTTGAATGTATTTAAATAATCTTTATTAAACTTTCCATTAAAATAAAATAGAAATCAGATTTCTTGGGATTACTAATTGATATATTTCTCCAAACTGATTTGTTAATGGAACATTGTTCATAAGCCTGCTATTAAGCTGACCAGTTCAGTGTTGTAAAGCTGCTTATGTCTTGTCAGTGAAGCACTGAATTTGAGGGGGCTCAACCACCATGTTCATTACACCTGCAACTCTGCAGGAAAAAAATACAAAACCCAATACTGCAAACATAAGAAAAGCAAGCAGGTATCACTCGGTGTCTTCAAACTTCAAAAGTTTCCCCTGTCACAGCAAGATCAGGTTAGTCAGGGTGACTTGCGAATCAAGTCATGGCCTGGCAGATTGTTGCAATTAAGGAAATCAACATATACTAAGCACCGTTAATGGATGAAAATGGGTATAGCAAAGTCCTTTTCTTTCAAATATTCATCCTCAAGGCAAAATCCCCAGGTACAATTCAGTTACAGGAGAATGCTGTCTGGATTATGGCACTCTACAATTTAGTTCTCACTCTACTGCTAGAATTATAATTTACCTGGTTAAACCTTTGCAGTTTCCACCCTTGGCCTCTGCTATTCTTTGTATCTCACAACTGCACCTTGTGGCACTTGAAATAATCTGAGAAATAGAACATTGCAATCCTTAGTGCCAGGGTATATAAAAGGGGTACTGGTTAATTCACAGCGGGAGTTTCCTTCCTGCTTCCCAAACGTTCAGTCTGACTGCTAGCAATTTATAACATTTAAGAAACACTGAAAAGCTCACTGGTTTTCCCACATTGAAGAACCTGAAATACTTAATGGAGTGCTGAACCATTCACTAGCACAGTCTGGCAGGTTACAGTAAAGGTAAAGTTGATCAGTGTAGAAGTCTATTTCTTGTTTTGTGTCCAGGCTCCAACAGTTTAAAATGGACAATTCTAATAGACCAAGGGAAAAAGCCCTTCAGGATAAAGTCAGAGAGAATATTTACCTCCTCTTCAATATTTGAAGGGTTTCCATATTCAGCTAAGGATTCTCCACATGGCATCCAGTTGTAGCATTCAGTGAGGTCCTAACGTACAAACAGATGTTCATTTCTCTTTTTATAGACTTCAAAGTTCACTGGTTTCAAGACAGCCTGTTTTAAAACCCTCTGCAGCTGAAGGTCTTCAAGGCAAGCAGAAGCAAGAGGACTTCTGGGTGCATAAGGAATCACTGAAACCACACAATACAGACAGATAATTTGTTGCTATGTTTTCTTCTCTTCACAGTTGCCCTTGACAAATATTGCTGTACTTTGTCAAAACTTAATGGTCTGTGTCCTCATCCCCCCTCAAGCATACAGCAGGTATATATGCACTCACAGAACATAGATTAGGCAATCTTTTAGACAAGAACAATGGTAATATTTTCCATCTTACTTTAGATAAATGAAATCACCACACCAAAGACAGGCAGAAATAAGTAACAGAGTATGACAGAACCTGCTCTGTCACATATTGCAGAAGGCCCACAATCTGTTGTCTCTGTTTGCAAAAATCCTTGAATTATAAGGATGTATCATGCAAAAACTAAATGTTGTGGTTGGATATTATAATTACAGTTAACAATTATCGAATTACCATTATTGGGTAGTATGTCTATTGGGGGCAGGGGAACTGGAAATTAGGAAAATAATAATAAAAAATAAAATGCATGGAAACTACATCAAAACATCATTAGGACAATGCCAAAAAAGTTCTTGTTCTTTAAATTCTCTTTCTTAAGAGTATGACAAAAAAAAATCTTTAGAAACTAAAGAGGTCTTTTTATGTTAATATTCACATGAAAATTTCTTACATTAAATACTTTTTACACAGAACTCCAAATTGTCACTTCTTTTCAGCCACACAAAGAGAGTCTTCTGTATCCATCGGAGCTTTTTTAGCTCTCTGCAGCGAGGGGACCAGGTGCTCTGGGTGCAGATGCCATCTGAAACAAAAGAGAACAGTTCAGAAGAGTCCTGGTTGGAAGAGTCAGCGCCACAGCCCGACCGCAGGCCTGGAGGGAGGATGGAGTTCAGTCTGCAAAGGAGCTCTGTCCTTCAGCTGCTGACTTAGCACATTGTCGACAGGAGCCCGGAGAGCACGGCTAATGGTGCCCACAAAGGGAAAACAGGGGCCAAGGTCACTCTGCAGCATTGTCTTGGGACACGGCTCAGTTTGGGGACAGTCCCACCGGGCTCCTCTTGGTTTAGGCTTGATGGGAGTGTAGAAAGAGAGACAAGTAGCTGCCCCCAGGAAACCTCCCTTGAGACAATAGTTTTAGACCCTTTTGTTGATCACACAAGGAATCATTTGCATGAGATGCTCGTGCATCAAGTCCACATGTGCATGTCAAGTTATTCCCTGATTTAGCCACTCAAAGCAGACAGATTCACTCATATATTTTCAGACCAGAAAAGACGATTTCGTGATAAGGACTGCCTAAGAACTGCCCTCAGTGACTCCAGCTGAGCTAGCAACCATGCTTTAGGAAGTCACCCAACAGGTGGGAGCAGAACCTTGGGGCTGGTATCGACAGGGGCTGGGGTAGATGATAAATGGTAACCACAAGCCTGCCCAGAGCACTTCTGAGAAGAAGGAGGACAATTGATGACAGGGCAGGGACTTTCAGCATGAACCAACACCCAGGGCTATTCTTTATCACGTGCTTGAATCACAAACTGAGTAGGGCAAGCCCTGTAATCCCCCGAATTATGTGGGTACACTGCTCCTGCTCATCAATTAAGCAATAAGCATAGCAAATTATCATGGCGGTACTGGTATTTGCATATCAAGATACCCAGCAAGCCAGAGCCAGAAGTTAAAAAGTCATTTAACGCTTGATGCTCTGCCACAGAAGTCAGCGGGAGCTCCAGAACATCCTGTGAGTCCTGGGAACATCCATAGAAACCCAGTGGTCACAATTCTCTGCTGGGGGATTGCACAAAGGCTAGTGAAGCTGCCAATATGGCTTTCTCTAGCCCAAAGTGTTGGGCAGGGGCTGAGACCGGCTGAAGCTCACCACTGCCCAGAGCTCTGAGCGGGCTCTGCAACCTTCCAACGGCAGCACCTTCTCCTGAACCGCGCAGAGCCAAATGCACCTCTTCCCTTTGGGTACTCCACCTCCTTCCTCCTCTAAAACTAAGGGGGCCGCATTTCTCCATCCTCATTTTCCTGGCTTTCCTTTCCACAGCTTGCTTTTCCACGCTGCAGACCTTCCATCCCTTCATTTTACCCTCCTTCTCTCCTCTGCTTCCCTCCCTTTCCCCCTCCCCCTGCTTTCTCTCCCTCTGCACTTTGTGAACTGCTGCGGCAGTGCTGAAGTCCAAAGTTCAGTAACTTGCTAAGCACACAGATAAATATGAACCTTGGAGAATTTACATTGCTCCAATGTAAACAGATAGCCAAGGGTCCCTTTATCAGCACTGGCTCAGGACAGTCGTGGGGGGTCTGAAGTGGCTTAATTTTGTATTTTGGGTTTTTTTTTGGGGGGGGGCGTAAAGGCGGGAGGCTGCGCTGTGCCCACTCTCCTGACAGTCGGGCACGTTACCTCGGGAACATGGTGTAGGGAAGCTGGAAGCAGGATAACCGTAATTCCAAATCCAAGAGACACCAGCCTGAAGACCATGGTCTCGAAGCTGAGTCATCTTCAAGTGGAGCTGCTGGGAGCGCTGCTGGAGTCGGGGCTAACCAAGGAGACCCTCATCAAGGCGCTGAGCGAAGTGGAACCCTACGTGCTCCAGAGTGAAAGTCAGCGTGCTATCAATGCCCTCCAGACAGAGAAAGGGGAACCCTGTCCCGACATCCCCAACCTCCCCAACGGAATGGGGGAGTCCAGGTTATCGGAAGATGAAACCTCTGATGATGGGGAGGAATTTACCCCTCCAATAATGAAGGAGCTGGAAAACTTGAGCCCTGAGGAGGCTGCTCACCAGAAGGCTGTGGTGGAAAGACTATTACAGTAAGGACAGATTTGCTGCTCCTCTTTGCTGCTTTCTTGCACTCTTCCCTCTAAATCTCTTTTTCTTTCCCCTTCCCGCTCAGTGTCCCTGGTATCCACAGTTGATCCAGCTGCACAGAGACAGTCTTCATCCATGCCAGGACTAGCAACCCCAAAACACTCCCCAAATTCTTTATAAATGCTCAAACTTTCCTTTCATCTCACAGAAAATGCATGAAGGGAGACATGGAGCCCGATTACATATTTGAGGTTGTTATATCATCAGACTTCAGAACAGTCTGAGGCCTATATAACTTGCATCTCTCTGACTGAATGTTGGATTTAAATTTTTAATAGGATTCACAATTTCAGTCATCAGGGGAGGAAAAAAAAAAAAAAGAAAAAAAATTTGCTCACTTGAAACTGGTGCTATAGTTGCCTAAGGATGTACGGTAAAGTGAAGATGCAATGTTTCCCTGCTATATTTAAGGAGATTAATATTGTTAATTTTACTGGGTTTTGCTATAGAATATTGGTCAAAGACAAACCAAGAAAACTTGTTCTTGTCGTTCTTGTGAGTGCAAAGTTCTCCCGACTTCAGTGGGGATTTTTCTTGTAGAAAGAGCACACTCCAAATACATGCAGAGGTTAAAACCTGGGCAGAACACTCTATTCTACCATCCCCTGCGTGGCACAACTACAAAGTACGTATGCAGCAACAACTACAGGTTTTTATGGCGGCGCAAATTCACCTTTGCATAAAAGTGCTTTTGAAATCAAAAGTCAGGAAGAGTTCCCCAAACCAATAAGCCTCATTACAGACTCAGAGAAACATTCACCATGATTCCCATTTGGGATTCTTGCTGGGATATAATTCCCATGGGCAACTTAAGAGGTTTATCCAAGCAAGGATCGGTTCCATCCAACCTCTCTCTCTCACAACAGAAGCAGAATCTTGCCCGTCTGTTTTGGGGGTATTTTGCAATGACAAGCTGATAGAAGACAAAAAGATGCAGCAACATCCTGCACCTAAAATCTTCACTAAGACTGCAATCCATCTAGAGAATTTCTCAGGCTTTTTGATTGCTCCTTTCACGTGCAAAGGAAATTAACATAAAATGTAACAACAAGAAGCAAACATCAAATCCCACTACAAAAGGTCAAAGCTAGAAAAACAGCATGAGGAGAGTTAGCATTTACTGTAAATATTTAGGAGAAGAAAGCTCCTTGCAGATTGGGAGTTGACGACTCTGCAGGACCCACAAGAGGAAAATTCACTGGATCAGCTCTTACCTGGGTGGGAAAACATTCCCAGTAATTCTGTCTTCTTTCTGGCCCAGTACGTCTCTCACCTCTTCCCCACTTCCAGTTCTATCCCATCTTTTTGCCTCCTCTGTTCCCTTTATGTCTTTGCCATTATTTCCACATATTTCCCTCCTCTCCTCACTTTTGTCTCTGCTGCTATCCCTCCCATTTTGTTGTCTTCTTGGCTAATTCTCTCTCTCTCTTCCACTCTTTTTCTTCCCCTCATCCTTGTCTCCTTCTCATCTCCCTGAGTCTGCGTACAGGTCTTGGGGTAGTTTGAGCCCAGTGGCACCGGGCGGGCCCTGGCTAGTTACTAATTATCCAATGGCTTTATTATTTCTCTTTTGTCTTATAAATTTATAGATTAAAAGACCCTGATAAGCTTTTTGATCATTAACTTCAGATGGTTTATCAGGTGTATCTCCACAAAGGAAGCCATGGAAGTTGAGGAAGAGCACTCGGCTTTGTCCCATTTTCTGTAATGAATGGGTGAAGCAGGACTGAAGTGCCATCCGCTGTGATCTAAGAACAGACACACGGATGGAGGGAATTCCTTCCTGCCACCCTCACTTCAGCATGAACGCTGGTTTCTGATCCTCCCTGCTTTTCTAGGACCTTGCTGCCGGTCTTTCCTGAGCTTACTATCAGGCTCAGCACAACAATCTTACCTCTCTTGCAAACCTGTGATGTTAATGCTTTCCAATGCAGTGTCTCACATTTTTCTCAAGACAGTCAGTCAAGTAATATTCCCATTTAATAAATAGGAACTGAGGTACAGAGAGGTTCTGTGATCTACCTAAAACCCCAAAGATAGCGTAGAGAGGACCAGGCAAGAACATGGATCTCCTAAGCCTCATGCTGGGTCTCAATTGCAAAGCTTTATTCTGAAATATCAGAGTTTTCTTTCAGTAGTTCCCCGTATCACAGGATAGAGCAATTTCACTTCTGCTGCTGAGGATAGTATGAGGGGATCAGAAACCTCAGCTTCAGCTAAAGTATACTTATGGAGGAATATAATAGATCAAAATTAGTCAAGGTAAAATGAAAGTAATAGGAAGTCTGTATTGACATGCTTCAAAGTTCCAGTCAAAGATTTAAAAAAAAAAAAGCAACTGTATGTCAATTCCAAGTATCCGAACAAGTATCAAAGCTTGATAATACGTAAGCAGTTGTTACCTACTAATACACTCTTTTGGTTTTTAAGAACAAACCTTTCTATTAATAGATGCCTAGAGGTAACCTCCTTAAAATAGTATTATAAGTATTGCAAGACAGGGCAGAACAGTCTATAATAGAAATCACTCCCAGTAATAGATAAAAGGAAGGTAGGCAAGAATCTCCATGCCCAGGGATTCCCAGTAAAACTTCAATGCTTGCAAAGCTATTTCAGCTTCTACACCAGGATTTCAAATCCAGAAACCAGATGGAGGCAGTTCTGCCTTTAGGCAAAAGCCTCTTTGGGCGTTATTAACAATTCCTGGTCTAATATTGCAGACCACATTTTAACAGAGAGATTGACTTGTGGGCAGCTATTAGTGATACAAGAAAGTCTTTGTGGTAACTGCAGCCAGTGCTTAGAAAGAAGCATCAGGGAAGTGTCCGTTGCTGGGCTTTCCAGGAGCTGGAAAGGAAAAAAATGACAGCACCAAGAGACCAAGTATGTTCTCACAGGACCACTAAGAATGAAACCACAGTTTAGAAAGCACTAGTGAAACCTGAGTAAAACAGGATGTAGAGAAGATACGCCCACACGACCGGGCACACCTGTGGGCATTGATTAGATTTTGTCCCTGGAAAATGCTAAAGGCAGTTCAGACACAGGTTTCTTTAGTGAGGAATTAACATCCTTTCATTTTGTCCCCTGATCTGTCTCACTGATCTTCCACAGATTTACAGTTTGAATAATAACATTCTTTCCAGATCACACCACACAGAAAACAAATTGCATCTATGATAAAGAATAACTAACTCTGTAGGGAGATGGAGCTGTGTGGAGTAATTCCCAGATGCTCCCCAGAGCAGAAAGCAAGAGAGAGGCCACCTGGGGGGAAGGGACAGATCATACCACCACAGGTAGAGCAAATGGAGAGAGGTATAGCAACAATTCACCTGTTGGGCAAGGGGTGAAATTCCTTTAGGAAAGAGCGAAATTGAGATAAGCAACAGATTTCCCCTGGAGGCAGGGATAAAAGCATGTTTTCCATGAGGAAAAAAGAAAACAAAGGTATGATAACGGTTCAGTCTTTTCCCCCGTGTAAGCAGTGTCTTAGAGTGGCTCTAGCTGGGGAATCTGGAGATGAAGCTGCCACACCCCTTTCATTTCCACATATAAACCAAGATGAGGCAAACCAGGCCAAGTTCAATAGAAAGGAACGCTGCCGGGGTGGTCTTACCTTCCCTGCTCTCTGCTTAGCCCGGCTCCAGGCTCTGCACTGACATCAGTGAGGGTTGTCCAGAGGAAAGGGTCAGAGGATGGTCCTGTGCACTTCACAGCTCTGAACCTCTGTTTAAGCAAGGTCTGGTCCAAAGCAGCAATTCAGAACCCACCTGAGGGAAATGAAGGCTTCTCCTGCCTGGGAATCTGAGAACAGGAAAGAAGGAAAGGAGAGACAGAGAAAATGAGGAAGAGGAAGGGAAGGAAAGGAACAAGGGAAAAAGAAAGAGAAAAGTCAGGAAGAGTGAAGGAGGGAGAAGGTCCCCTGAATGTTACATCTCCAGCTCTCTGGAATGGGTTTTCTTTAATGCTAACAACTTGATATTTACTTTCCATTTAAATTTGAGATGTTGCTATAAATTATCAACCAGCCTCTTGTTCCCTTTGAGTTTATAACTAACTACCTGGGTTACTTATTGTTCAGGTAACAAAAGGGAGGTGAAAACGCCCTTAAAAAGTGACCTCAGAACTAAGAAAATGGGAAGCTGGCATGGAGAGAGGACCCAGGCCCCTGTGGCCGAGATGAGCCAGGGACAGGGGCTATGCTCAGACAGCAAGAAGCAACTAACTGACAGCAGGAGAGCAAGACTTCAGGAGAAGGAAGTGAAAACTAACTGTGTGAGAAGAATTTGGTGACAGAGGTTAGACCTTGGAGAACAAGAGCGGACTGGGGAGGCAGCTTGCATCTGGGGGGAAAGGGAAGCTAAAAACCAGAAAACAGGCTTAGAGATAGAAAAGGAGAGCTTGAGCAAGGCAGACCCATTTCTGCAGTTCTGACTCACTGAAGCAATTGAGATTTTAGTGCAACGACAAACAGGAGAACTATGTTTAGGGTGAAATCCTACCCTCCAGCAGTCAATAACAATCTTACCACAAGTGAAAGAGCAAAGGTTTCAATTTATGACATCTTAGTCAATGGTGAAGGCTCTGCAGGTGGAACTATATGCTTGGGCAATGGTTCACACGAGGGTTCAGCTGACCAACTGCCATCACTTGCTCTGTGATGTAGCCTTGAGCCTAAAGGAATGGCTGCATTGATATTACAGCCTGTGCTTTGATAACATACAGAGCAGCCAGGCTTTCACACAACTGGCCTATGAAATCACACTGTACTAAGATTCCCCTGCTCTGTTTTGCCTCATGAAGCTCCCTGCTTTGTCCCAAAAGGCGACAGGAAAAAACCCCAGGGCTTTAACCACTGTGAGAAGAGACTCACAGATACTTCCTGCTTTACTGCTATCCCAAAGGAGTGAGGATCTTGACAGGGGAGACCAGAGTGACTCGTGATTGGGGTGCAGGAAGGAAATCAACACATAGCAGAAGTTTCCATCAGTGGTAACACAGTCCTGCCTCATCTCATCTGAGCCAAAACTCAAATCTAAGCGACCAGAGGTTCCAAGTTGGAGCCTTTTCTCCTTTACATAGGGACTTGTATAACAAATCCAGGGCGCAGGTGCTGGCTAGACTACCACAAATACAAAGGAAGCAGATTGGTGCTTGGTTCAGACAGCAGAAAAAAAGAGGAAAAAAAAAACAACACTGAGGAAAGAAAAGATTTGATAAGTTCAGCCCAATGTGAGGCTTTTGAAAGACAAAGATGGTTAAGGGAAAAAGCTAGAAAATACAAGCATCTATTGCAAGTCTCCCATCATAAAAGAGAAAGAAATGTTCCTATTTTAAGAAAGCAGACTCTTCAGAAAGCTGTAACTGCCAGTTCTTCTGTCACACTTTAACTGCAGTGGAGCTTGCTCCTTGGACTATCCAGCCACAGGAGAGAGGCTGCCGGGGAACAGAGATAAGGGTGTTTGTACTGAGAGAACAGGTGTGGACTTTGTCCTCCCTATCACGCCACAGCCTCTGGCAACCTCCTGAGTCAACAAGGCAATGAACAGTACTGTCGTTGCCTGTTGCTCAGACCTGTGTTCTTGGGACAGGTTCTGCACAATACGAGGTAGCATTTCCCCCCCCCACTGCTCCTTTGATGCTGGTGTTGGACGTGGCACCAGTGTATTTCTACAGCATGCAAACTGTTTCCACAAGACATTTCACATAGAAAATGCAGAAGGATGCTTTGTTAAAACTGAACCAAAGGTTTTTCTGTAGAGAGGCTCCTGCGCTGCTTGGATCTAGGCTGCTTGGTTTCACATCTTTCTATTTCTAGTGTGATTTTCAGCTCTGGTGAAGTCAACACACAGAAAAAAAGACAGTCGTGTTTTTTCTATTTTCTCTAGGAACCTTCATGGATATTGTAGTAGGAGATCCTAAAAATCAGAGATTCACATTCATTATGAAATCTTCAGATTAGCTTCTCCTGTTTTCCCAGTAGGTCTCAATAGGTCTATTCCCTCAGCTGTTACCCCAAAGGAGGGTGGAGATGGGAGGAATTAGTGGTTTGCCTGTTGTTCCATATTGCATCTAGATGCTTGAGTGGATCTAGATGTGAATCAGTGTGCTTAAATAACACGTAGCAGACGTGCAAGAACATAATCCTGGGTGGCTGGGTGTATACATGTGCATGCATAGCTGTCACATCACAGGATGATGAAAACTTGTTTTCATTTCTTGCATTACTGCAAGGCAAACCAACCTGGACCAGAATCAGGGCATGAGCTGTGTTCAGTCTGATATCACAATGAATGTCTTGGAAAATCAAGGACATTTACCCCAAACATGTATGCCTTAAAGAAAGGGGGACAGAGAATAACAGCTGTGTAGGAAAAGGCAAAAGAGATGTCAAGTCTGAAAAAACAGATCTGTAGTCATGAAACATCCAACTGAATACAGAAATGCAACATCACTTCCCTCCTCATACCATTTCTGACTAGCAGCAAAAATGCTTTATATTCATATTACTTTCCAGTGGAAAGGTCCATTCCCTGCTCACGTCACTGGTCAGCACTTTCTATCATTTACAGATGACAATTGCCTGGACAGAAGAGGCCAAAACCTGTATCCAAATGAGCACAGACAGCAAAGACCATGGCCATGTATTGGGAAATTTCCTCGATAACCACAGTCCCCTTCTATGGGGAGATCAAATGCCTACAGAGAACAGTTTAAAGGAAGCTAGTGCTCCATCTTTTGCACTTAATTTCTAACACCATGCAGTTTTTACCCTGAATGCAGAGTCAAGACTGAACAAGGTACCACACTGAGGAGCAGCTTTCCCTTATGCAGTCAATTAACACTCTGGCCTCACCATATGCAATGGTGATGACTGACATGCAAGGTGCACCTCAGGAGGTCCTAGTGTGCTTCCCTGGAATCCAGGTCTGCTGAGTGCAGGTGTTAGAGATATCTCTCTCTCCTGAGAAGTCTTTTCTGTTCCTTCCAGAGAGGATCCCTGGCGAGTAGCAAAGATGGTGAAATCTTACCTCCAGCAGCACAACATCCCTCAGCGTGAGGTGGTGGACACTACTGGTCTGAACCAATCTCACCTCTCACAACACCTCAACAAGGGCACTCCCATGAAGACCCAAAAAAGGGCAGCCCTCTACACCTGGTATGTCCGCAAGCAGCGAGAGGTGGCCCAGCGTAAGTATGGCAACAACTGCTCTCCTATCTCAGTTTCATAAAGCCCTCTGCTCTTCCTTGCTAGTCCTTACTCCCTATGTTTATCAAGGAAAAATGGAAGGAAAACCCACTTTTTAGCAGGAATCTTAGAGAAGTCTAGGTCAGCATTGAGTGGTGAGGTGAACCAAATAGTACATGGAAAAACACTGCCTTGTGAAGCAGCCTGCAGTCACCCACCCTGCCCTCCATTTGGCTGAAGAGAAGCAAAATAATACTGCCCATTTGCAATTAGAGTTCAATACCCTTAGACCCTCAATATCCTCTGACTAAAGTAGTGTACTGGACAGAATCTCTGCCCAAGAATTATACTTTTGCAATTTCAACCAAAGCAACAGTTTCTCTAGCTGCAAAAAGCAGCAGGCTGCTGTGCTCACTGCAAAAAAACCACTGTGGCTATCACTTCATGTGAAAAACCACTGTGGGCTGCCACCTCACACTCTCTAAGCCCCCTCATTACAGGCACCCACTGGGAACCTGTCCCTGCAGCGTGCACGTCTACGTTCATCAACCTGTCTAGAATCTCTTTTACTTAACTTTGTATTGGTGGGTTGCAAGTAAAATGAGGTATTTGGCCTTTGGATGTTTTTGGAAAGCAGGACTCCGACTCCAGTAATGCTGACTCTAAACTCAGCTGCATTTGCTTTCACTACAAGGTGGGAGCATAGGTGTTATGCACACAAGAGAAAGGACAGGTAAATATGGTCCTGCTAGGGACACCTTCCCAGTTTTAGCAGACTATGGCACTTTATTTCCAACCCATTTAGATTCAACCCTCTGTCTTGTATGAGATATTCTCCAAGGGTAAGCTGCATTGGGCCTGCTAGGCACTCAAATAGACAGAACTCTTGGAAATGCTTCCAGAAAGCAAATTCTCTTGCCCCTTTGTGCCTGCAGAATTCACACATGCTGGCCAGGGTATCCTGACAGAGGAGCCCATGGGAGATGACCTACCCACCAAGAAAGGAAGAAGAAACCGCTTTAAGTGGGGTCCTGCCTCACAACAGATCCTGTTCCAAGCCTATGAGAGGCAGAAAAACCCCAGCAAAGAAGAGAGAGAGGCACTGGTGGAAGAGTGCAACAGGTAAAGATGGGTGCCTGGCTTTGAAGAAGAGGGGCACAGCAGGGCCCCTCTGTGTTCTTGGTGTTTGTTAGCGCCTACGAGAGGCAGGCTAACGGGACAGCAGTGGATGTCACCACTGATACCTGCCACGTTTGAATGAAATGCCACAAACAAGCATTCACTGTTCACAAAAGATCAATAATGCCTCACATCTTGCTATGCCTGGCAGGAGCCTGCCACACAGTGTGCCAGATCATGGCTACTTACTCTGTCTCTCTGACTATACCTGGCTCAGAAAGGCTCTTCTTGTGCTTCCCCCCACCAGAGCGGAGTGTATTCAGAGAGGTGTTTCCCCATCTCAGGCCCAGGGACTGGGCTCGAACCTGGTGACAGAGGTCAGAGTTTACAACTGGTTTGCCAATCGCAGGAAGGAGGAGGCTTTCCGGCACAAACTAGCCATGGACACCTTCAGCGGACCACAGCCCACCTCTGCTCCTCCTCTAACTCCTCACAACTCTTCCTCCCTCCAGCCACCATCTGCTCTCTCACCCAACAAAGTTCATGGTAAGAAACAACTAGAGAGAGATCCAAGAGACACCAGTGAACCTACACCAAACTTAGTCACCAAAACTGTCTCCCAAGCCCATCCCTTTAGGAGGTGAATCTACAGATAGAAAAAGCAGACTTGGTACAAGGGAAGAGCACTGGTGACAAAGAGACCATGTCTCCGAGTGAGGAGAGGGGCTGGAATAGCAAGGGTGACAAAAATCAGTAACAGAACTTTCAGCCAAATCTTCTCAATTACTCTTTGCCATCCTGCACTCCCTCACACTGGCAGGCAGTAATCCCCTTTCAAGGAGTCATCCACTGGCTGCCATCCTTTCACTCATGTGTGTACTGTTTCCAGTCCATATCAGCACCATCAGACTCTGTGACTGAGTTTTCAGGCATCAGGAAAGGTCTCCATCCAAAAGGAGCAGAGCTTTTTCACCTTCACAGGCCAGAGCTGGTAATTGCTCTCACTCTGGGAAGAGATAATCTTATTGAGACTCTCTCCTCTCTACACCCACCTCCAGAGGGGTGGTCTCTAGTGAACCCTGCTTGCTCCCTGCAGCACACACAGCCTCCTCAGTCAGTTGTGCCAAGTTACAGAGGAAAGTCAGGGCAGTGTGGCGAGAATGCCTGTTCTCCTGGTTCCCCTACTACCCACCTTGTCTCTGCCTCCAACATCTAAAGGCAAGCACCTGCAAAGGAAATAGAATTTAGCACTTGCCAAAGTTTCTCAGTTTCTCAGTTCTGACAACCAGTTTCCCTCCTGTTGTGATGCAGGAGTGAGGTACAACCAGCAGCCAGCCAGCGAGGCAGAGTCCTCCAGCAGCAACCACCACGGGAACAGCTCCATGGTGACCACCCAAACCATCCTGCATCAGGTTTCTCCCCCTGGACTGGAGCCCAGCCAGAACCTACTGAGCACAGACACTAAGCTGGTAAGTGATGTATAGTTAAGTTCTGGTGACCAGAGGAAGTCTGATCCTCTGCCTGTGGTCACAATAAGGACTATTCAGAAGTAGTTTTTCCTAGAATACTCTTAACCCCGCCCTCTTAAGAGATATTACATAGTCCCTTTGCACTGATCATGTAACACAAGGTCTCCGAGATACCTGTGCCCTCTAGACTGCTGGTCAGGGCAGGTACTAGAGCATGAAAGCAAGGAGTATAGATATTCCCTTACGATCAGTCAAAACAATCTATTCTGAAAAAACAGAGCTCAAGGTATGACATAATCTTCTTCCCAGGAAATCTTGTTCTCTCCTCCTTTTCCCAGTGAGATTTTTGCCATCTCATCTCCAACTCTCAGTTGAACGCTACACATCTCAAGATAGTTGGTAAGACACCAGTGGGACTCACAGAACAGAGACCCGTACTTACATCTGTCTTAGCTGTACAAACACAGCCCAACAGCCTGTGTGTGGCACATACCATTGAGACAGTCACTGGATAGCTCGACTGTAGAGATCTGCCTTCTCAAAGTAAATTTCCTTTTGAGATTTGACTACACCTTTTCCCACATAATTAGCAATGAAGCACAAGAACTACATGACTGATCATTTTCAGTGTGCACATATGCCCTTGCTTACAGGGAAACAGTTGGCAGAAGTTTGCGTTAGTGCATACTGCCCTGAGGCAAAGTTAAGTTCACTATAAATCAGTACAATTTAGATCTTGTCAGTCACTCACTTTGCTGGCTTTCTGGTCTCCTCCTGAAGAAAAAAAGTCTTTCATGAGGTGCTGAAAATCTTCTGCAGCTGTCTTCCAAAATTTATAAAGATGATCTGTCCCACTGTTTAACCTGTTGCTGCTTACTCTTACTAAAGATTCCTTACAGCTTTTTGTCTGAGGGGAGAAAAAAAACCAGTATAATAAAAAGTACTGAACTTCCTCTATCAGCCAAATTATTAGAATGTCATTTTGCTGTTCTACAGTACTTCAACTACAGGTCTCCAGAGGGCCTTGCAAACTCAAAACCCCATTAGAGCACAGACATAGGTTACATGGTTTATTTTAGAGGCTGAGAAAACAGTCAAGTAATTAAATTTCTCAATGACTCAAGGACAGACTGAATCAGCAAGACACCCAAGCACAGAACAGTCCTGTTCCATCGAACAGGTAGGCTTCCTCTCTAACAGCAGGGAACCACCAGTAATGTGGCCTGAAGAACATAACACATGAGAAAAAGGTCTAAGGAAACTTTTCAGCAACTCCTTTAAAATCTCAATCCGAAAACTCAGTGGCCACTAAAAGACACTTTCTCCAAAAAAGGGAAGTTATAGGCATTTCTCAGAGGAAAAGGTGAGCAAGAAAAGAGGAACTCCTGAATTCTGTGCTGAACTGTGCAGCTGAAGTTACTATGTAAAATTACCTGAGCTCTTAATTTCTCTGAGCATCGCCTTCTACACTCAGCTGTAAAACAGAAGATAAACTTTTCCTACAGAGAATGCAATGGGACTAATCTCATTCTTGTTTGTAAAACCCTTATGATTTCTTAAAGGTGAAAGAAGAGCAAGGATTCTTAATGTTTCAACAAGTGAAGTGTTTCTAGAGAGCAGGTGGTCAGAGCAGGCAGGAAGAGGGAGAAAAACATTTATTACAGCTTTGGTACTCGCCATACTCAACCTTCTGCAGATAGCATTTTCACAGTCCTCTTTTCAAACAGGTCTCAGCTCCTGGAGGAACTCTCCCTCCTGTCAGCACCCTGACTGCCCTGCACAGCCTAGAGCAAAATCCACATGCACTGAGCCAGCAAACTCAGAACCTTATCATGGCATCACTGCCAGGCGTAATGGCAATTGGAGCCGGTGAGACCTCATCCCTAGGACCAGCCTTCACCAACACAGGTGCCTCCACCCTGGTGATAGGTGAGTAGTGTTCTGTAATGACTCTGCTTATCAGGGTTCAGATAAAGAGCTATCTGTGTTAGAATTACCCTGCCTCATTTTCTGAGACAAAAGTACTAAGTGGGCAGTGATATGAACCCAGGGAAACTGTCACAAACACTAAGGAACTTCAGCAACACTACTTACAGGTACCAATGGAATTAAGGGACAATGTTCCTTATTCATCTTAGAATTAAGTTACACACAAACCCACATCTTAAGAGCAAGGGACTTTTGCAATCTATTCCTATGCCAATGTTTTGATTTGCTGTTCTGCATCTTCCTAAATATAAATGTAATACTTCCTTAAAACTATGAAAATTGAAGCTTGTTCATAGTGCTTGAAAGACAAAACATCCTGTTCTACTTCCTGCAAAGGGCAGCATATGCCTTGGGAACCCACAGCAGTAATTACTATTTTTTAAAATATTTTTGACTTCTGGACTTGTATGAGATTTCTTTTCATTCCAAGACTAGTCTACTGCCAAACTGCATCTCATTAGATGTAGGAAAATAAAACGTATACTTTACTCTTACACCTTCTTCCCAGGAAGAGGCCTTATTTTGTTCCATGGTGACAGCTGTGAATTAATTTCTACTTCCTCATTTATACCCAAGATTATGATATGGTTCTAATTTTGTGCAACCAAAAAATTGGAGATTTCCACACAGTGGGAGTCTCCCAGTGCCGGAGAGACTTGCCCATTTACAAGAACAGGGTCTGGACAGTTCTACCTCTTTCTCACTGGTCCATAATTCTATAATTCGGCAGCCCAAGGAAAATTTCATTCCACGTGGCTGAACAGCTACAGCACAGTTCTCTCTGTTGCCAACAGCTTCATAAAAGAAGAATAAAACGAACTGGACGTGAGATGATGCTCTGAGTTTACTTCTGAGAAAGGACTCCCCAGTGGAAGTCTGTATCAGGTTATCACTAAACTGGAAAGTGACCTATAATGCTCACACATGGTACCTATACTGGTACACAAGGATGTACACAGGAACAAACACTGGAAGTCAGAGGTGGTTTTATGGTACCTGTTTGCATGGCACATTTTGCACACTCACTTCATTTTCACAGAGAAATCTACTCGTAATCACAGGTAACAAAGAGAACACCTGAAAAGCAGGATCTGAAATCACCCTGCGACGACAGGCCTGCCACAATGACTACTTTGGACACCTCTATTGCAGTGCAGCCACGTTCCTGCCATAGTGTGTGACACTACTGTCATCAGTCCTTGTTTTTCAGGCCTGGCCTCAACCCAGCCCCAGAGCGTCCCGGTAATAAACAGCATGGGGAGCAGCCTCACTACCCTGCAGCCCGTCCAGTTCTCCCAGCAACTGCACCCATCCTACCAGCAGCCCCTCATGCAGCAGGTCCAGAGCCACATCAACCAGAGCCCCTTCATGGCTACCATGGCCCAGATACAGAACCCTCACGGTAAGAACGTGCAATCATTTTCTTAAGCAAACCAAAAAATAAAGACTCTGTTCTGGAGCATTTGCTGGGTCCTCTATTTTCCTCTCCTATTATTGTGGCTTTAATTATGAAATTATTTTCCTCTTGTATTCATCTCCCTGTCCCTCCACTCCCACTGTTTCAGAGACAGACAGCAGGTCCATGAGCATGAGGAGACCAACTCAGCCAAAATAGTCTCATGCAGAGCTCCAGCATCCACATGATCTTGTTTTCTTTCGTGCACAGCTCTCTACGGCCCCAAGTCTGAAGTGGCCCAATACACACACACAGGCCTCTTACCACAAACCATGGTGATAACAGATACAGCCAACCTCAGCGCCCTGACTAACCTGACACCAACCAAACAGGTAACAGCCTTTAGCACGTGCCCTTGTTCCCCAACCTGAGATCTGCACCAGTCTGCAGGTAGCTCCTTGCTTGTCAAAAGAGTTTTTGCGTGTGTGGTCTATGCCATCCCAGCAGGATGATCTTTCTTATCTCCTCACCTTGCTGGTACCAGCTGCAATACTGGAGGCATTAGAGCAAGCTCTTCACTGCGTCATCAAGGAGGATTTAATCTCCTTGGAAACACCTGCTCGCTCTTCTCTCGGGCCTGTTAGAAGGGATGCAGAAACCAGGCGCTGTTAACTTTCTGTTCTCTAGGCATTCACATCTGACTCGGAGACTCACACGGAGTCTGGGATGCATACACCAGTGTCACAGGCACCAACGATACATTTACAGAACCAAGACACAACCATCCAGCACCTTCAGCCAGGCCCTCGCCTCACCTCCAGCCCTGCCGGTAAGAGCAGCAGCCACTATTATCTCAAACCACGTATTGCCATTTCTCTTGTCAACGCTGTAAAACCCAGACAGAAAATGGTGCCTCCAAGAGGGCTCTACCAGTGTCTGGGGGTTGAAAAGCTGGTACGAGGAAAAGACTCAGGAGACAGTCTGTGCAGGCTGTGTAAGGACAGATTGTGGAAATGGGACCATTTTTCAGAATCTGGAGAGGAAAGTAACCTTAAAAATACTGAAAAAAGTCATAGCCAATCCTGCAGGCAGTTTTCAGGGCTAAAAAGCCCAAGAGTTCCTCATGAAGACTCCAGTTGGATCTTTCTGATTTTAAGAGAAGAACTAGGATATTAACAATCAACTAGAATTAGTTCTGTTTTACCTCAAATCAGGACAAATCTGAACTCCCTGACCCTGTCAATGCTTTCAGGCTAGCTTTCTACTTGAGGTGGGTATATAATGGCACACAAAATAGAAAAAGGAGTTAAGTCCATATGCCAGGAGGTTTTAGTCACACTGGAGACATAAATGTCTGCACATGTGATAAAGGGACTGCAAATGAGAATTTGTACTTAACTTCTGCCTGTGCCTTTGACAGTGTCCTCCAGCAGCCTGGTGCTGTACCAAAGCTCTGACTCCACCAACAGCCACAGCCAACTGCTGCCATCCACTCACAATGTCATCGAGACCTTCATCTCCACACAGATGGCATCCTCCACTCAGTAACCAAGACAGCTGGCTCAAGGGTAACTGCCATGACCAACCTGTCAGGTCCAACTCCAACTGTGTTTGCCATCACCGTCACTACTGCCTCCCACGGGAAGGGAAGGCTCCAGCACTCAGCTGACCTCCAGCCCCTACTGCCTCACACAAATCCCTTACTCAGCTGCCTTCATGAGAGAAGATGTCTCGGGCTCAAGAGAGAAGCCATGGAAAGATGACACCGGCACTACTAAAATCCACTGTCCCCAAAAAAACAAGCTAACCCAAACCCCACAAGCCAGTCTAGAATGACCAGACATCCTTTTGTGGCTGCCTAAGAAGGAATCCCATCAAGAGAGGCATCCGAATGCAATACAGCAGAAATGCCAGGGTGTGGATGGGACTTTTATTCTGCTCAGCCTTCACCAAGCTGGGCCTGTACAAACCAGACTAAGCCATGCAGGAAAGAGCAAAGCCGAGCTGAGCCAAAAAAGGGACACCATCATTCAAACACTCACCTCCTTTGCTGTAAAGAAGCATCAATGGGAACTATAAGAAATAATAGTAACTTGGAGGCAAGAGTGAGAGAACCTGGCTCCCAATTGCAATGAAATTCACCATGAAATGGATTCAGGAATGGCTTGGCACAAACCTGTCAGTATGGGATCACTGACTACAAGCTACAAATCCTTTAATTTACTACAAAAGTACCAAACATTCTCAGTTAAAAATGACCTGCTCTAAAATCATGCTATCCTAGTGGAAATGGCTTGGTTATTTTTGATATAGCTCTGCTTTGTTTTAAATGCAGAAATTAAAGTTTAACAGCAGCAAGGAGATTGCAGTTCCCCGCATTAATCATGTGTCTTGCTGAATGAGTTGGGGAATAGCATTTTCCACAGGTCCCTGACACCACACAACACCTGGGAAGTTCCTGTGCTCCACAAAGCACATCCTCCAGTTGGTCTCTATAAAGATGTCAGCTTGGACTCATTTTACAGAACATGGTTCATTCTCAGCTTCCCCGTAGGTGAGATTCTGTAGTTCTTGATATGCAAATAGTTGCCCTGGGGTCTAAGAGGTCTAAGTTCCCTGGCTTCACTTGCACTAAGTGAAGGTTTTTAGCCCTAAGGATCTACTTACATCATTCCTCTTCTAATTATTCCTCTCTTCTCTATTTACTCTCAACCTCCACATCACTGATATGTCACTAGCCAGATATGAAAAAAGCCCTAATTAACATGGTTTTGTCACTGTGACCGAAACAGTGACAGAGCTATTCTTTCAACTGTGAAACAGACAAAAACCCTTGAGACTAGAAAGTGCACGAGACTCTTAAAAGGTTAAGATATGAGGGAGAATTGAAAAAGCCCAACAGCAAACTCTTCAGTTATCATACATGGAAATTTCAAAATTGCAGATGTCCATTAGAGTTTGCATTGATATGATCTTCCTCTAGATACTATCAACTATCAGAGACTAATTTCAGTAACTAGATTCTCTTGAGGAATTTTATCCTAGAATCGTTTCCTAACCTACCATGTCCATCATTTGCAAATACATAAAGCTACCAGTTAGCATGAAAATAATCATCATAAAACAAATCAAAAGACAATTTTTAGACCACTATGCATTTGAAACCCCAGGTGCTAGCATCAGTGTACTGGCCATATGCAAGACAAGTAATTTCTGCTGGCGCATTCAGTTAGATTACAAGCCAATTTTCTACTTAGCCTTTCCATTTTTGGATGCCAACTGTGTTTTCTTGATTAAAAAACAGCAAGGATCTTACAGTAGGAAAGAAAACATCTTGGGTTTTCCCACGCTCAGAGAGCAACAGTTCACTATTTTGGTTTCTCTAATCTGTCTTTCTGGTCTCCTGAATAGGGCAGATGAGTTAGAGCTACTGAAACCCAACAATCTTAAAAACAGAAGAAGAGTATTTATCCAGTAACAGGTCATTTCCTGAAATACTGGAGGGAAAGTATAAACAGACTAAGAGCCATACTGAAAACTACCAAAACCCACTGTATTTCAGAGAGACAAAAGTCATAATCAACCAAAATAAGGACCGAAACACAGGGTCTTTCAATTTAGACTTGAGTCCTTCCTGTAGCTATTTCACAGCATTGATCACCAAGCAACTAAAGAGCTGTCTTCAGCCACCTTTATCTCTGCTGGGGGAGCCATCTGAATGCAGCAAGAAAGCCACTATTGTACAAAACCTCCCAAATTAAATAAGACAAATAGTGTAGTAGAATTTAATAAAAAATGCCATAAAAAAACCAACCAAACCTATACATGAAAAGAAATTTCAAAGGACATAACTTGAACAGAACTACCGGTTTATAACAACTCTGAAATAAGCTCACTGCACACTGTTTATGTGCAGGGGACCTGGAGAGGTGTAGATTACAGAGGGATTAGTAACATGGCAGGTTTCAGCAACGGATTTTTATGATGATCACAGTAAAAAAAAAAATATAATAAGGGGGCCCTGATATCTGACAGGATGCTTTAGATAAATGAGTCTCCCACAGGCTGGAGCTATTCTTAGTAGGCATCTGGGAGGAGGCAAAGAGAAAAAGGAGTTGATCACCTGTTGCCATGTAAACCAAACTCAATTCATCATATACTTTCTCCAGGACACAAGATTTGTTTCAAGACGTGAAGGAACAGAGCAGGAGGGATGCAGCTATGATTATATCCCTCTGTCATGCAAATCTCTGCACAGTTTTTAATCCTTTTACCCTAGGTCTGCATAAGCAGCAGCACAGATAACTGCTGTGCTAGGAGAACATTGTTCCCTTCCCCAAGGGACGCCAACAACATAGGGAGTCACTTAATTAGACTCTCAGGCCACCGAGCTTTTAGAACAGAAGCTTCGCCAATTATTGCCTCATCTGCAGCAACTCTTTTTGTTAGGTTTTTTTTCAGCATCCTTCATCCATCATAATCACCTGCCGTTTTGCAGAGCAAAATCTTCATTCTCTTTTTTTCTTCTTCTTTTTCTTCTTCATGACTCCTGGCAACACTGAGTTCTCTGTATGATTGCCGTTCTGTCTCTCAGGCTTTCCATTTGCAGACACCAACTGTGGCAAATCTTTGCTGATCTGGTCACACTCTGCCAGGTCTATTATTTTCTCTTGAATATTTTTCTCTCCCCTAATTTTCTTTTTCTTCTTTTTTTTCTGGCTGTGCTGTACACAACCCTGACTCTGATCCTGGCTGGAATCCTGGGACAGTGTGGGAAAAGCACTTTGCTTCAGAATGTCTGTGGCTGACACAGCAGCCTCTTGGTACCTTTGCCATTCTTGGTCACTGTCTGAGTCACTGGAAAGGTAACATAAGGGAAGGAGGTTACACTTTTGCCTTGAATTCCCCCAAAGCACAAACAGCAGAGCAATCTAAGATGAGAATACCCAACAAACATCCAGTGGCTCCAAGACTCCAATACCTGCAGTTAGCATTTAACCAGTTTGAAGGCTGAGGTTCTTTACACATACTAGTTGAGGAAAGAACACCTCCCACAAACATTTCTAGTTCCCCAACACTATAAAAATAAATAAATAAATAAACCCCTGCTTTAGTCAATTATAGGAGTCATGAATACACACTTCTCAAGCTCTTCAGCTTCCTATTCCCCTGCGAGAGTCCCAGATGCCCCTGAAATGTGGGATGGAATAGTAGTTCAGGAGCAAAGCAGCTGACAACACCCCACCTGGAGCTAGACGGCCGCCTCCTCCTTGCTGCAGGGCCAGGCTCCGATTTCCCACAGTCTCCTGGGACAGAGGAGGAGAAGAGGCGAAACCCTAAAATACGTAAAAGGGAATTTTAGCTGTGATATAAAACAGAGATGAAAGCAATCAACAGTAATCTCCCTGGGAAGCCTCACTGCTGTGACTGTATTGCAGTAGTGCTTGACAGCAACTACTGGGGACCGGGAGGAGTTAGGGCACAGAGATCACAGCTTCAAAGTAACAGCCTTCACAGATACTAAGAGAAATTCTTCTACTGCAAATGCTTTGCCACTTGTACACCCACCTGACTATGGGCAGGATCCACCCTACTTGTCATTATTTAACAGACAATGTCACAAAACAGCCACAATGGCTGTGACGAGAACTCACCGTCATCTCCAGAGTCAGAGTGTTGGGCAGAAGTTTGTGAAGGTCCTGATGAGTCCTTCAAGACAGTAATGAAACTAAAGAGAAAAACCCAGTCAGATCTTAGACAGGTTTGTGCAAACTGAGCTAAAGCTGGGCATTTCTAGAAAACAAGACTATAGGAAGATGTTACATAGCTTCTCGCCTTTTTGTTAGTGAAACTGTCTCACCTCCCTGCCTTCAGATCAGACCATGCCTTCTCCCCTTGGCAATGCATGCCACAAGAAATTTCTAAAGCCAACTCTAAACACCAGGAATTCTAGTTCTCCAGGGCCATATTTACACAATAAACAAAGACAGTGGCAGCCCAGAGGCTAGGTGTTGCCAGCACAACCCTGAATCAGGTATTGGTTTAGGTTGTAAGAATAAATGAAAGATTCTCATGCTTGGCCTTTAAAATATGAAAGTGCTAAGACACCCAAATTCTACTTTGTTCTCCCCACAATTCATTCACACCACAGAGGCAAATGGAGACAGGCAGAGCTGCTCAGGGACTCTTTACCAGACGAGCATAGCACGTGGGCCAGGTTAGCTCACAGAATACTGGAAATTTGTATTAAATGCAGGAATGAAGGAGACAAGAAGAAAAACAACTTCTCCTCCACATCCACATTGCACTCTGATCTCTAATTTCCTCAGCACAAAAAAGCATCAGTGTACTTGACCCATAGAAAAAACTTTTTTAGTATTGCTTGCCAATACCCATCTAGCATTGCTCCCAGTTTCTTCGCAACATGTGCTCTGAACTCTGGTGTCGTCTGTAGCTCATTTCCATCCTCATCATGACTGTTCACTTCACGCCTGTTTAAAATAAGAATAATGATTACCTCTTTCAAGGCCAATAACATCTGGTGCTCTCGCCCAAACAGGAGACATGGGACTATAAAATCTCCTACCCTCTAGAGATCAATTCACACTTGCTAGGAAAGACTGCTAAGAAGATGGAAAATAGCTCAGTAGTAATAGTTCAGTTCCCAAGACAGAAATAAACATTATTTAGTACTTGGATGATTTTTCTCATTGAAACAGCCTACAAAAGCAAATAAGTCAGGACATCCCTTGCCTTGCATGCAGTTCCTACGCACGCTGCCACAATTCATGCAAAACCTGTCCCAGGAGTGAGGATTTTATTAAATTGCCTGGCTGACAGCCTTTGAAATCAAGCCTACAAAATGTTGCAAAACTTAGATAGGACAGCACCACCTCCATTGCAAGGCTCCTAACCCAGGTGTTGCTTTCCAGCTGCTGAGTGCTTGCCTTTGCAATGTTTCTTGAAGATTTTTTTCATATGTAACTATACTCATTCCTTCACGGGACACTTACAGAGTTGACAGATTTCTTGAAACTAATGTTGTAACTGACATCAGTAGTAAGTTTTCAACTTCTATATTCCCTCGCTGCTAGAGGGATGAGAAATGTTCTTTAAAAACCTATTAGCATTTTCAGATTTAAGCATCATTTCAGATTATGGTCGGACTAATTCCTAAAACAGAACAGGCCCTTCCACTAGGAAATCTCACAGGACATTAACCACAAGTAGCACAAATACAATACCCATTTACTTATTCTTCAGTGAAATGTAACTCTGAAGCCAGAAGCAAAAATACCTTTGGCTAGGCTGAGCGGGCTGTAGCCGATCCTTTTTAGAGCCACCTGACAAAGGAAGAGGTAAAGGCAAGTTTAAAAGACCGAGGACCTCTTTAGTCCCCCTTCTAGCACACTTGATTTTATAGTATAAAGAATCATGCCTGAAAGACAACCCACGCCCACCTCCGGGGGCAAACAGTATGGGGCAAAGGGAGACTTCCCACTGGCCGGGCTGTAGCTGACACCCTGCCCGGGAAAGGGCTCTCACCCCGGCGGGAGGCCGCGCATCGCCGGGCCCAGCCGCCGTCCCGCAGCCCCGCCTCGACTGCCCGGGACGCCGGTGGCCCCCGAAACGGCAGGGCGATGCCCCCTCCTAACCACAGCTCCCCCGGGACAGGAGGGGCTGCGGAAGGGCCAGACCGGCGGGGAGGGGAAGGCAAGGCAGGTCACGCCGCGGCTTTGGAGGCAGAACAGAGCCCAGCTGACCGCGGACCCTCACCGCTGCGCGGCTCCGCCCGCACCGCCACCGCCGCCTGCGCAGCGCAGTCCCAGGCGGCCTCCCGGAACCGCGCTGCCGCCTCGCCGCTGCTGTCCGAGTCCGTGTCCGTCTCCAGGCCCAAGCCGCCCCTGGACACCGCCATCTTGGAGGCGCGACGGCCGCGGGGCACGCTGGGCGCTGTAGTCCGGGCGGGCGGGCGCAGAGCGTGCTGGGGGCTGTAGGCCTCCGGGGCGGCCTCTCACAAGATGGCGGCAACGGGGCCGCCCCCGGGAGAGCGGCGACCCCCGAGGCCATAGGCACCACCGTGGGTACTGCCGGCGCTTCAGAATTCCTCATTTCTCCCTGAAAGAGGGGTCTGCGCTCACGGGAAAGGGCAGAGGGCAGTGGGCCAGGTCTTCCTGAAAACCTGGGAATGGGCGAATGGAAGGAACGGTAAGGAGCTGGGTGTTATAGGCCAAACTGTAAGATCCTGTGGAAAAAAGCATATTTACGCTGGCTCTTTGTGCCAGGCTCCAGACGGTAATTTCACTGCTTCAGAAATAGTGACTGACAGCACTCAAATGAAGTTTTTGGTGAAGAGTCAGCACAAAAACTTCCCGCCATGGAAGCCTGAGACAGGATGGAAGGACGGTAGGAAGTTATCCCTCAAAAGCGGGTGAGAAAAAATAGAGACACAAAAGATGCATTAAAATATGTAAAAATGATCAGGCAAAAAGCATCTAATGCCCTCACCTCTGCCAGGGGAAAGAAAACTTCATCTCCTCTGCCTGTGCCCTTTACTGCTGTGTTGTCCATAAATCCAGAACAACAAGTCCCAGGGATAACAAACAACCCCAAAAGGGCGTTAAATCTTTAACTCAAAAAAACTGAAGACTGTGTGGGAGAACTGATGAGAAAAATACTGATAAAGGGGTTCAAGGGCTGGGATTCCTGATATATAACATATATTCCTGACATATATACATCATGAAGAAGTGAGTAAATCAAAGTGATTTATTCTCATGCACGTCCCGAGAATGAACTGGCAACCAGGGCACGGGGTTTTTCTAACTCTGAGCCACTATTGGCCACCAGCTACACTGAAGAATGGCACACCATAGCACCATTAGAATATACACAAATATAATGATAGCTCTATTCCCCTTATGCACGTGAGAGAGAGCACTTTGAAAGTTGATTTCTTAGCTTCGGTAAGGAAAGTATTCCCTTGCATCACTTATTATTGCCATTCAATGTAATTATTCTTTGCCAATGGGAGTAAATCTGAATGTCCCATGTACATTCTCCAGCTGAACCCACGGTTTTAAATAAGTCTGTTCCCCTCCTATTAATTTTAGCCATAAACAAGATTAAAATTTTCATTCTCTTCTTGGACATTCTTCCAGTCTTATTTATTGCCTGTCACTAGAAGTAAACAGGGCCATTGTAAATAAGTCACTGTAGAAATGCATAATATCATTCCGTTTTTCTGAGACTTAAAACATAAATAAAATGTTAAAATTATCGCTGGGCAGTGAAAGTATTCCCTGGCTGTGTTGTCTACGGCAGTAAATATGCTTCTTTTCAGATTGCTTTCATTATCCTATGGTACACAAACAATAAAGACTGTTCTGAGTGTTACTTATTCCCATGATTATAACAGCAAAAATCAACATTTTAAAACTTTTTATACTGAAATTCTTTTGACTCTAGACATACATGGTGACTAATCTAAGCTGGTCCAAACTTCAGAAGCTCATCCTTGTTTTAATGAGCATCTGGAGGATACCACTGATGCCTTTGGGGCCTTGTTAACTTCCTATTAATCCGATACTACACCGAGATGCCAAATTTTTGCCAGAATGCTGAGGCTGTGCCACGCCGTGCTGCTTCCCTGCCAGCAGGGAGACAGCCTGCTTTGTGAGAGAAACCTTCACAGGCCGCAGACACACTGTGAGCTTTATAACGTGTGTCCTAATGCCGCAAGCGCTATCATTTTCAGGCACTACCTTCATCTTCACCTCAACTACAAATTTTTGCAGCGTGAGACACGAGCGTGCAGGGCAGCTCCAGCGGGGCTGCTGGATGAGCGCTTTGACATGGTTTTTGCTGAGCCTACGTGCTGCTGAAAGCAGCGTGAAGGGTTAGTACATAGTACAGCACTGGGTTTATACTGGTGAGCACTTCCCGGCTTGCACGTTCCAACCTTTGCACTACAGCTGTGGAGTCTGAGGCCACCTCAGTGAGGAGACAGGCCTCAGACAACATCCTTAATGTCTTTCTGACACAAACCTCCTCCAATTCTTAACTATTCCCTCATAAGACTTGCCTTTAGTGGGAGACCTTGGTGCAGGTTTCACCCATTCTCCACTGTGTAAAACTACAAGCACTTTTGCACCGTTTTCTGCCTCAGAGCGGGGACAAAACCCTTCAGAGGTGACTCCACGGTCACCCTTCTCAGCTCCGACCTCCCCTTCGGGCACCAGCTCCCCTCCTCTCCCTCCCTTTTGTCCCTCTCTATCTTTGTGCTTTCTCACAGCTGTGTAAATACCTTTATCAAGCTTTGTATTCCCATCCTGGAGATGCTCCCTGCTCGCACTCTAGCGCTCTGCACACACATTTGAACAACTTCTTTCCCTCAAAGCTGTCACCTCCCTTCCTTCATTTCCTTCCTCCCTCCTTCCCTCCTTCCCTCCCTGCTCGGGCCAAACATTTACTGTTGTTGACGAGATGTGGTCTTTGCTCTTTCCCAGCAGCAGCGTGCGGACACGGCCCCGCAGCCCCTCGTGATGAGCAGGCGGCACAAACGCAACAGACACCGAGTTAAACCCCGCAGGCAGGGGCCCGGCGGCGGCGACTGAGCAACGCAACGCACGCACCCAGCCGGTTCCACCGCTGAGGTAACAACCGGCCGGGGGCTGCGTCCCGTTGTGAGGGGAAGCCGCGGGCGGGCGGAACGCGGCCCCGCGGCCCGGCGCGGCGGCGGGGAGGGGGAAGCCGGTCCCTTCCG
>JAHREE010000285.1:202346-215506 GCA_033628505.1 Tringa tobata
ACAAATACTGTCGTTTTTCATTTGCTGAGTTCAGAAACGTGATCTTTTACAGTAGCCATTGGGCTTGCATTTTCCTGGTGTGCAGTTTCTCCCACTAGATTTATAGATTTAGTTTTTAAAGCATTTGAGTAAAATTTCTTACTGCCTGTTAGTGCGATTTATACACAGTATTTATACACAGCACACAGACCATATCAGTTTCCTGCACTTACTTCTTTCAGGGACCTCCTGCACTCTCAGTTGTCATGAAGCTTTCAGGTCCCAGTGTGCCATCTGCTTCTCCAAAGGCCAGTTCCACCAGCTCTTTCAGCCGTGCTTATCCTTTAGGAAATTCAGTGGGATTCGTGCTGGATCCCTAAACATCCATCTTCATTTTCATGTCTTCTTCACACTCCACCAGACTTTTTTTGTTTAGGAAGACTGCTTGAAAATGGGTTCTTTGTTTCTTGACCATTCGTCTGTTGTGTTCTTGATTCTTGGATGAAGTAAATGTCAGCGATTCAGTCATTTTCAGAACAACCTGTTGGGATATCACAGGGGTCATGAATTAAAGGAAATGAACAGCTAGAAGATGGCTTTTAAGTAACAAAGATACTGTTTTCCTGTAAATATCTAGAAAGCAAAGAAGCAAGAAAGTAAAAAGATAAAATATTTGAATGCTTGCAGTTAGATCACAGCCCATTTTTATAGCCTTTCACTTGTTTTGTTTGCTACACATCTCGTGTCTAGGGTTGATTTGGAGACTTGATCTAAGGGACAAGGTCTAGCAAACCTGGACTGGCATCTCTAAATTCTGTTTACTTAACCCCAAAAGTTGTGTTAAATCCTATCCCAGTGTACTCAGAGCCTTCCTGCTGAACTTTACATCAAAATGAAAATAGGGTTGGTTTGGCCTGTTGTGTTGGTGGTGGTTCTTTTTTCAGTTTGTAGTTTGCTTGTGGTTTGTTGGTTTGGGATGGGTTTTTTTGACCTCTGAAAAGTTTTGTCTCAGAGTTTAAGCAGTTCAAGTGACGTTTTGACAATTTTGAGCTTGTTCTACACTCAGAACAAATTGAATTTGCAGTTGAACTTCTACTTTAGGGTTCAAAGACTGCATTCACAAGTGGCACAATATGTGATTATCATGTGTAAGTTTAGTCACTGGATGTTGTTTCATGGCTGCTGCTTTGTGTACGTGCAGGTGAACAGACCCCAGCAGCACTTATTAGACACCTAGTTACGTTAAACAGCATTCCAGGGATAAGAACAAATGTTTTTGAGAAGGCTTTTCAGGATAAGATTGCTTATTTTTATTGTTGTGTTTTGATATGTTTTTGATATTTTAAATTGGTTAGATCCTAATAGGTCATCAGGCCCAACCAGCCTATTTAGAAGTAATTAGGAGAGGATCCCAGTACAGACTAAGGAATGGCATCCTTCGCGGAGAGCAGATTCAGTGCCTGTTGCATTATATCATTTTAATCTTTCTTCTGTCTCAGCCGTCTTTATTCCATTCCATTACTGATATTCCAATGGATTTCTCTATCATCCTTTATAACTTCATGATTTATCTATTTTTCATAGTTGCTAAAAGCTAAGAGTTTTTTAAGTGAGTGTTTGTGAAGATACAGATTTTATCTTTCTGATGAGTCTCCAGAATTCTGGTGTTACATATATGCAATGTAATTTGGAAAACAGGACCCTTTTTTCCACATTGCTTTTAGGGACACAGAAGTTCATTGATTTGCCTCTTCTACATGTTTTCTTTGTGTTATATGCCAAGATATAAGAGCCAGACATTTCTTGTGCTAATTCCGTAAGATGATGCTAGTGTTTTTTACAATGTGTTGAACTCCTTAGTTTTAAGGAGGTTTTCTTGATGTTGATAATTCCCAGCAAATACATATTGGTCCGAGTTGGTAAGTTTTAAAGCTTTAAACTACCGAGCAAGATGGCTGAAGTTTCTGGTAGTAAGGGTGTGTGAAAAATCCAAGTGCCTTTAGCGTATAGCTTGTGGGCTGGCAGCGTTTCCATCTGCCTTCAACTAACATGAATTTTAATTTTGTACAATGAAGAGTGTGGCTGCTGAGTGTAAATGAAGCCATGGTGTGGAATGCTAAGAGTCAGCAGTGCTGAAAGCAATGTATGTTAAAGTACAGCATCTGCGAATATGAGGCTGCCCTTCTGGGACACTGTGCAAAATGATGTAACTGAGTGAAAAAGCTCTGCAAAAATATCTTTCACTTGCTGTAATTGGGTCTCTCCATTGCAATACCTTCGTGAGGCTGGAGTATGATGCTTTCTTGACCCTGCAGTGGGATTGTATTGTATGAAAAAAAAAGCTGTTGACAATAACAGCGAGAGATACTGAGGTTTTATTTTTCTGCTCTGCACCTGTGCTTCAGCACTGCTGCAAAGAGGGAGCGCTAAGGAAAGCCTTTAATGCTTGTGGGGTAAGTTTGCAAAAAAATTAGCTTCTGAAAAATTTGGGTTGCCCTTTTTAAAATGCTTGACTGTTTGTACACTTGCAAAAAGTTCAGATAATCACCTGTTTCTTTCTCACTGCCTTACCCAAGTATTTGTATCCTCGCAGCAGTAATATGATGTCAGAGTTTCATGAAAAGCACAGTGGAATATTTTAAACATTTTTGTTTTGGTGAATTAATTTCTGTAACTGCTGAAACTCTTAGTTCCTGGATTAAAAATCTTGCACTGGTAAAAGTGTTTGTTTTCTGGAAATGTAAATACCTTGTCCTGAGTCTCAAAGGTTTAGGTACTGTGGAATTTGCATATCAAGGAATTAGACTGTAAAGGTTGTTGCTACTGAAATAAAATAAATGGGGTTCTTTGCTAAATATGATGTTAATGAGAGGTAAGAGCATGTAAGTAAAATGAAAGCACGTTAAAGGAAAATTTTTAGTATTTCTGCATTAACACTAGATTAGAAATGTTTGATGGTTTGAAAGTACTAGAAATGTTTGATAGTCATATCAACACGCTGATGAGACAAATCAATTACTAAGCCACCTTTGCTTGCCATTATTATCATTAATATTCCAAACTAATGAACACTGAACTTAAAACTATGCACTAAGTCAGTCTGTCCAAACTGTGAATTGCTTCATGCTTAAATCCTATTTCAGACTGCATTCACAACTATAACTTGCACTGAATTTTTGGAAGAGCACGTATGACTGGGTGAGCGCATTCTTCTCATAGCAAATGGCATTTATGAGAAAATATGGTGGTTTTCTTTTGGCTGTGGATGTCAGTTGCTTATCAGTAACTTTAAAATACAGGTCGCATATCAGCCAGGCCATACTCCAGGACTTTAAAGTAGCTTAGTTTCTAAAAAAAGATCCCTCTTGGCTATGTTAAACTGAAACCATCAACAATAGGATTCAAGTGCTTCTTAGATAAATCACTACCAGTTTGGAACAGGTCAAGAATGCAATGTTATAATGCCAAGAAGTCGTTTGTTTACTTTTTTCCCCTTTCTCACGGCCAGGTTTCCAACAAGAAAATTCTCTTGACCGTGTGTCTGGGTAGTTCTTGAGGATGGCAAGCAAAGGACCCACAACTTCTGCATCAACAAAGAGCTCCAGTACTGGAGGGACCAGTGGCAGCAGTAGCAGTAACGGTGCTGGGGATAATACTAATCAGGACAACACTTTTGAATGTAACATCTGTTTAGACACTGCCAAGGATGCAGTGATCAGCTTGTGTGGACATCTCTTTTGGTATGTACTCAAGCCGTCACGGATAAACCAGAACACCTTGTATCTCTCTGATCACATAAAAGGATTTTTTTATCTTGAAGATGTCAAATAAAATGTCCTATAGAAAATGAGTAAGGACCATGGTTTTGGTTTAGGAGCAGTTTAGTTTTGCTCCTCAACTGTTTTTTCTTTGCTTATGTTCCGGGGAGCGGGTTTCTTGTGTCTGAAACTTCCTGTACTTCTCGATTATTTTGTAAAAGCAAACAAATGAGCAGTCCACATAGAGAGTTCAGTGTTCGTTGATACTGCTTGGTTATGTCTGTTATTTTATTTGTGCTGCCTGGTCTAGCACAGCTATCTTGTTCAGACCTAAATTCATTTCTAACCTCTGCATACCTAAACCTGCATTTGAAACTGGCTTCTGGAGGCCAACTTGTTGTTTTCATACTTCCTGCAAGCTTGCTCTTTTTTCCTTTGAAACCATAAAAATTAATAATTAGATAACAAGCTTTTACACATGGGCTCCTTCTCTTTTCCTCCGGTTGTTGTTGTAATACTAACTTCTCAGTTCTTTCATCTGACTTGGGAATGTATTGCACAAATATAGTAAGCACGCAGCGTTGCTCATTTGGGTAACTTGGTCTAGAATATACTCTTTCTTGAATGTTGAGAAGTTATTAAGGATTGACATGGCCAAATGTGGTTTTTTGTTTTATTTTATACACTAGGCTAAATTATGCTATTTTAATAAAAAGAGCATTTATTTTCTGCTTAAATTTATGTAACATCTGAAAATCCAGGGTTTAATGCTAGGAGGAGATGGAAAATCACTTGGTGACAGCATGTCTAGGTAAAACTAGATTAAATTATCACACAAAAGGATTTGGAAGAACAGAACCTTAAAAAATAGTGCCTATCTTGTCCGAATAGTGTTTTCAAAACCAGTTTGAAAGCAGATGGTTGCTTAGCAGTTTTATCTCATAGCTAGCTTGTTTGTCTTTGACCTTTTTTAAGTTGCCATATTAATTTCATCTTAAGAGTAGTTCTGCATAATGGGAATTTCTCTGCCCTGAGCAACTGGGTCTGATCTCAGTAGCTGACCCTGCTCTGAGCATCAGGTTGGACTCGAGGCCACTTGTACTGTCCAGCTTGAATTATTCCATGATTCGGTGAATGTGGCTGGATGTCCCTTGCATGACTTCTTTTAAGATCCTGGAGTCTCATTACTAACATCTGCCTCTTTACATCTTAGCTCAGGGATATCTTTTGATGGTATCAGAAGAGAAAATCTGTATAGTAAACACTGAGATTAATTAAGCCTCTGTATGGGCCTTTGGTATGGATGAGGATCCAGGGATCAAAGGTGATATGTGGAGAATCGCGTTAGCAACTTAATCAGATTGTGTAACCTGAAAAGACCAGTGGAGATTGGTCTTGGGCTGTGCTTTCAAAAATTATTTTAATGGGAGGCTATGGAACCAGCTCAGCTGGATTCCAGGATTCTCTTGTCTCCAAGCTGTGCTATCCATGGTACACTTTATACATACTCAGATCAAGTTGTCAGCAACTAATTCTATTTTCCTTTTTTTTTTTTTTCTCCTCTGTGAACAAATTGTCCTGGGAATGCTCACAGTTGGCCTTGTTTACACCAGGTAAGACAGGTTTTCTTTTTCTTTGTCTTTCATCAGCTCCTGTTACTCAGTAAAGCTCTTGATTCTCTGGAGTATCCCCCTCTTTTCAAATGCGCTTCTTTCTCTCCTGGGCAATGGAAACCTGCTAACGCAACTTCATGTGCAACACCCTGCAATCTGCTCATTCAGCAAAAAGAAAACTTAGATTCTGTTCCACTTGCTTCCCGCTTTTGATTGTTCCCAGTTCTGGTAGGAGAATTACTGTAGGGAGTTCACAGGGGTTTAGTTTGCAGGCTTAAGTGCTGAGTGTACTTCACTTTGCATACGTAGTGGTTTACCTTGTACCATTATAGAAAAGACAGATGAAAGGAGGGTGTCTGCACTAGTCCTTGGCCTGTGCAAGACTGCTGGTACTGTTTATTTCTTCATATTTTACTCCAGTGCAGTTCCGAAAGTGTACACACCAGTAAGTGCATCATACCAGAACAACAGTCAAAATGCTCTCTGCTTTGGAGAGTACTTGACACTTACCAAAATGTTCTGCTCCACGGCTTTCTGAGAAATTGCTAAAATCTCTCTGCCTGGGTGCAAATGATGTTTCCACGTTGTTTTTTTCATGGTCTTTTACTAGTTTTCTTGTAATTTCCTTTCTTTTAGTGGCTAGAGACAAGGCCAAACAGACAAGTGTGTCCTGTATGCAAAGCAGGAATCAGTCGAGATAAAGTTATTCCTCTGTATGGAAGAGGCAGCACTGGGCAACAGGACCCCAGGTAAGAAACCTAAGTACAACAATTTTTGTATGAAAACTGAAGATGAAACTTGTAGTTTAAGGTCTTAAGATGAAACTAGCAAAGTGCAGGATTTACAATTTGAAATACTTTGTCAAAAGACAGATAGAATTGATAATTCTGCCAAATACTTCTGGCTTTTTCAGGGCCTGTGTTTGCACACCTTATTTTCTTGTTCAACTGGCAATTTATTTTAATTTGAATAGGGTGGTAATTACCAGTTATAAGTGGCAGGTTGCGATGAATGTTATCTGAATGGAGAAGCTTATATAAAATGTTCATGTCCTCAGTTTCTAGCCTTTGCAGTGGGATTTTGTTATTCAGAAGTGCAGTATCTTAACTCAGCGGTGTGATGCTGAAGGTTCCTAAGCTGGGTGGTCTGCTCGCTCACACGCTGCCCCCAGCTCTGCTGCAGCGTGGCCCTGTGAGTGGCTGCTCTGGGTCTGTTCTGTCCGATTAGCCAGACTACTGCAGATGCTACTGTCGTGTATCCTTGCACTTGAGCTAATTTCACAACCTCCTGCAGAGAGAAAACTCCACCACGACCCCAAGGACAGAGACCTGAACCAGAGAACAGAGGGGTAAGTGAAAAAACAAGCTTAAGCAGATAAGTCGTTTTTATCGGCGGTAATATTTATTCATCCTGGAGGACATGATGTGTTCACAAGATCCTGTGAGGATCCTGTGTGAGGATCCTATAGCTTATATTTCTTGCTCGTCCCCAGTAAGTTGTTTGTGAATAATTGATAGCTGTGGTGTGGCAGAAAACTCCTTTCCTATACTACTTTTTAGCATCCCAAAGAATGGGCTAACTTGAATTGTGTTTCATGAAAACTGCCCTGTGTGGCTTTGCTGGAAATGTTCTTTGTACTCGATCATTCTCCATACATAAACACAAGGAACGCTTTGCTTTGAAAATTCTTTGTGGAAGTAGATTTCTGTCAAACTATAAGTGTCATGGAAATATCTCATCCATGTGTAAACAAACTTTTTTGGCACCAACACTTGCTTCTAGCATTTCTATGGGACGTTGGTGTACCATGGCATTACAAGCAAAAGAATGCAGGTATCTGTTGGATACGTGCTAATTTGAAGAGAGATCAGGGTTTTATTGAGGAGATTACATAGAGGGAATGTAGCCAGCAGCTGGCATAGGTTGAACAAACGTGGGGGTAGCCAGCAGGACAGACCACGGTGTTCTTTAGCACAACGGCAGTGAGCATGACCTGATGAAACAGTTGCATATTCCGTGTAACTCAGCCTAGAGTCCTCGGAGAGCGTTTCTGTACCTCATGCTTCAAGCAAACAACTCTGCTGGGTGTGATTAAGGAACATTTCTGTATTGAATGTATTAGGAGCTCAGTTCTCTCTCACTAGGGAGTTGTGACCTTATTAAATCAGCTGCTATACCTCGTTTGAACCTTTTAGCTGGTGCTGCCATAGGTCAGAGGACATGGCATGAAGACATGGCACTAGTGATGCTGCCCTCCCGTTTCCCATGTGTGCAGGACCTGCCATACAAAGTGCCTTGCTGCTCCTGGTAGTTAATGGCAAAATGATTGATAAGAGTCATAGTCAAAATATTAACTCCTTAAATCAAGGATCAACCCAGAAATGTCTGGCTTTTTTTATATGAGTGAAATCATCTTTGTCTTCCCACTGTTTGGAGGTGACAGACCAGAGGGTTTTTCAGAATTGGTATCGCTGTTTTAATTCTGAGACGAGAGGACAGTTTAGTGGATTACAGAACATGGCAACTGTGAGCTCTCCACACTTTTTAAACATGATGCAACTACTTAGATTCATATACACTTGGTTCTCAAATAGTATGCTGCTTTTATACAGTAGGATTCACCTTGATTCAGATTTATCTTTTGACTTTTGTTGGTGTAATATTTCAGTCTGGATCCCATAGGGGTCAATGTCATTGCATTGTAACTCTTCCTTTTTTCCTCCTTTCCTTGTGTCTTGCATTCCTGCCCCAGATGACTTTATCTGCCACCTTAATTAGAGTCCCCCTGGTAATTTTTTTTTTTTTTTTACTGTTCTTCTCTGTACTGCTGTATGCATCCCACTGGCAATTTATCACTTTACCGAATGTTTAAATAATGCACGCGTATCATAAAAATCAATGAAGATTATTTTTTTACAATGTCTTTCTTATAGCTATATGGCTAATAGCTATTCATGCAGAATTACTAATACATTGTTAAGACATTATAAATAGAATTGGTAATGCTGATTTTAATATATTGTCAGATATATACTATTTTAAGCTGAGAAACATTACAGAAAAGCTTTTGTTAATTTGTGGCCTTCAAGCAAGAACTGTTGTTCCTAGTGCTTATTTTCTCAAACTTTTGGGTTGCTCTGACAAGTTTGCTACTGTGTGAAACGTTTTAAAACCAGGAGAATTAAGGAGGTAATTAACAATAGTGTGGCAGACTGAAAGTCCCCAGACAGCATGATACTCCTTCAGCCTTAGAAAAGCCAGTGAGAGGGGATATCTGTATTCTTACAAAATATTCTGAAATAAGCTTTAAATGATTGGTACCTTTTTTCTCTACTGTTGCTTTGTTCTCTGCAGGGATTCCAGGGCTTTGGGTTTGGCGATGGTGGCTTCCAAATGTCATTTGGAATTGGGGCATTTCCCTTTGGTATATTTGCAACAGCATTCAACATAAATGACGGGCGACCTCCTCCAGGTACCGTGCATCCCATCTTCTCTGAGAGTCCTGTCACAAACAGATGTTTTATGAACTCCCTTATAACTTTTAAACAAATGGCCTGCTAAACGGCAAAACTTTCTGAACAGTAAAGTAAATCAGTGTTGTAAACAGGAACACAAAATGAGGGAAAACACCCGGTAGAAAACATAGTCCCTGGCGTGCACATTTTGTACGAGTGCTAATATAAGAAGCAAGTTTATCACTTCCGTATGATTTGCTGAAGGCCCTTTGAGAGAACAGTTGAACTGGAGAGGGACAATGGCACTAGAGACTTCTTCCCTTTAGTTCAAATGTCTCCTCTGGTACTCCAGTGGACTGCCTCTGAAAAATAAGACAAATGGTACTGGAGTTTCCAATAATAATGAGTCAGTAGGGGTGTATGAAGGAGACCCATATTTCCTGTAAGATGAGAAGGAAAATTTTAAACTGGTGCTCTGTGTCACAAAATAAGGAACAGTCTTTGCTGTCATTTTTCAGAAATTTATCTCTCAGACAGTCTGTATTCCACAGAAGTAACTTCCTGGTGAAATGATTTCACTGTTTTTAATTAAGGAAAACTAGTTGGGTTACTCCAAGTAGTGGCCTTGCTCTCTAAAAATTAAGTAATTCACAGAAAATTTCCTCCTCATCTGCACCGTAGACAGAGTCTACCTGTTTTGAAGAAGAAAACCTACTGCCCAGGATTTTCTGAACTTCCTTAGTGACACATTGTGCCTGGCAAGTCTTCTTCACTGTGTCATGTGGCATAGGAATGATGAGAAACAGAAACACATTCTTTGTGTCACGCCTGTGTTGCCAGACACCTGTGCTGTCCTTGGGTCAAATTAACTTGCCTATTAACTATACTTCAGTGTCCACTGAAAATTTGTGTGGAGGTGTGACTGAGCTCAGGAGTATGTAAATATACGCTGTTGTAACAGCCATAATTTCACAAACTCCTTTATCTGGCTTTTCATCTGTGGGTTCAGTACAGCAGTTCCAGAGAGGCATGGCTTGAGCTTTAGAGCTCCTGTGCTTTTCATTAGTTCTCTTGGTCAAGGCTACACATGCAGCTTTGACCGTTTTACCATTTCCTTATTCTGAGGTGTTTCACCTCGATGGGGAGGAGCGCTCAGATAGAGGTGGTAAAGTTCCACAGGATGGAAACAGTGAACTTAGCTCACTCAGCAGTGAACCAAGCAGTGAACTTGGCTCAGCACCATCCCCAGAAGCACTCCCAGCAGACCTACAGGTACTCCAGCACTTGGAACTGCCTGCTGCCATTAGTCATGAGCAGGTTTACCATGACTCCTGCTTCAGGGAGCTGTGGTTGTCTTCCTTCTGATCTTCCAGTATGGCTGGCCAGTCTGAGGGTAGGAAATAGCAACAGTTTCTCACCAAGTAGACTCCTTGCATATCTTTCAATTTATGAATGTACTATGTTCAGAATATATACAATTCTGGAGAAGAGGAAGGAGCTGAACTGTATTTTTTTTTTACTTCCTGTTTTCCAGCTGTTCCAGGGACTCCTCAATACGTGGATGAGCAGTTCCTATCCCGCCTCTTCCTGTTTGTGGCTCTGGTGATAATGTTCTGGCTGTTGATTGCATAAATCTTTGCCATTATTCTGCATATTCATGGCCTGCAAGGCCACTGAAACAGTTACAAACTGCATCCCCATCCCATTTAAAACCTCTTGGTGTCTGGTTCCGTAGCTAACTATGGGCTTCAGGAATTGGTGCTACCAGAGCACAGCGAGGAGTCTCCCATTTTGCACCAGAGTTGGAAATTAAACATAGGTTGAAAACCCTGTTTCAGCTCAGCTATCTGTACAGTGGGTTCCTGCCACAAACCATGGGCCTAGCTTTGAGCTCTACTCCTGAAAGGAGTGCTGCTTTGAGTTCCTGTGCCAAGCAGTGACACCAGGTTTATGTGAAAGACCATTGCCCCAAGGTAGACTGGGCAGGTAAGGAAACTTCTGCAGCGTGATCAGTATCTGGTGCTTGGCAACCGCGATGGATCTGCCAGAGCTGTGGATGTTACTTCATGTCTTCACATCAACATCCAACCTTCTTCAGGAAATCGTCTGCAGCGCTGCTGAGACTCTTTGGGTGCAGCACGTGATGCAAACGGAACCAGGTTTGGAGACTGTTTTCTCTTCTTGCTGTTATTTCCCGGCGTGATGGAAAACCCCTCCGGAAGCGGTTCTAATGGCTGTTAGAAGAAGGGATACAAATTTATGCTGCAATTTTTTTAAAACCTGAATTTGCTGGAGGCAGACAATGGAAGATTCTCTCCTTGTGGAGCTGGGTGGGGTTGCCGAACAGCGCGACTGTCTGCCTCACCCAGCCCAGTTCCTCACTGACAAAACAGTGTTGTCTTCCTTGGTTCTGCGCGGCAGCCTGTGGCTGCACTCATGGATAATCCCCTCAGCCCTGTCACTGTAGCTACATTTATTCTTCCCAAGGCTTTGAGACTTTCTACGCAAGATCATGTACTCCAAATAAAGTCCTATTACAGATTGGAGGTCAGCTGGTTTGGGGAGAGGAACAAAAGGCATCTTGACGTGAGTTTTGAGGTTAAACTTGTCATAATGTAAAACTATACAGGAGGAAAAACGAGATCCTGCCTTTGCTAGCACATGCCACAGTAGGGAACATTGGGAAGAGCTTCTCTCTGCAGGCGCATACAGCTATTCCGTGCCACAGCAGAGTGGCTCTAGTGTCAGTGTCTCTGCAGTATCTACCAAAGATATTAATTTGAAGTGCTGGAGGAGACCACAACCATTTATGTGCTGAGGGGAAAATATTTCAGAAAGTGAGCACTCTGTAGCCGTTCTGGGATCCTGTTGGGTGTACAGCTTTAAAGAGTACTCCTGATGTATTTGTGTAGATTCCTTCAGAACAGCAGATATGAGAGAGTCCCTAGCAAGACTGAACAGTTTTCATATTTCTCTGACTAGGCAATTCAATTTTTCTTTCTCTTATTGTTTTTAGATTATTTTGAATCAGATTGGTGATAGTCCTAATGATTTCCTTCAACATGAATATTGTGACTTCCTTGGCAATAGACAGACAACTAACAAAACAGATCAACTCATAGACACTTCATTTCAATGGCTAGGGTTTTTCTAGGGTATGGATGAGGTTCCTGGGCAGGACCTTAATTAGTTGTTGCAGAAGCTTATTTATGTAATTATAAACTCTTCACCTTTAGTATCAAGACAGAGGATGACTTTAGATTTAACTTGCCTACCTCCAAAATTCCATCTGGCAAGTAGAATGTTGCAAAGCTTCTGCAGTGTTTTGCCACATCTAGTCAAATTTCTACCCGACTCAGTGATAATCTGGCAGAATATATTGCTCAGCTATAAATAGTTGAAGTGGTGCTTCAACTTTTGTCGTGTGGCACTTTCGAGAAGCTCCACTTCTTCTGCATATGGCTCTTCTCAAGCGCATAACTTGGTAACCAGGACCCTTTCCAGGAGGAAGGCTGTTTATTGCCTTCTCACAAGCAGTTGGCTGCAGTACAGTGTCGCAGCGTGGAGCTCCTTTCGTGGGCAGGCAGCACCATCTGCTGATGGGAAGGGAAAGTTCATGTGATAGTGAAAGGGATGGTTTTCCTCCTCCTTTTTGTATTGGGAAACTCGACGCTGAGAGCAGAGGCTATCTAGGGAGGGGCAGGGTATCCCTTTAAAACCTTTTTTTCCGATAAAGAGGACAGAAAAGTGACTGTAATAAGTTCAAGAGGTATTGAAACTGATTTAACTAACAATTGTTTTAAAATACAGAATTTTAATGGTTTCGGGTTGTTTTGTTTTTTCCATCTGTTGGTGAGAGACATAATGGATTTAGACGGTGGCTGCAGAAACATGACAGAGTCCTTGTTTCCTGGCAATCCGAGAATGAAATAGTCTAAAAGTGTTAACGCTTTCGTTCCTACCCTTTTCTTGGTGTGCTTTTTGTATCGTACCATTTCCCCTCCTTGTACTCAGACTGCACACAGCCCGTAACGGCTCGTTTAGTGCATTACCATTACTGTTCACTAATTTTCACTGTTGTGAAAGTGATTTAGAATTAAAAAATGGTTTTACATTGACCCGGAGAGCGCCGCCATTCCTTTGTGCATCGCGGACGGACTGAGGTGAGGCGAGGCGCCTGCCCGAGGCCTACCTCGAGGATGAGGAGCGGAGGAGCCCGTTGCCGGTCGGCGTCTCGGGAAGCGGGAGGGACGGGGCCCCACTTCTCCCTCAGGGGGCGGCCGCCGGTGGTGCCGGGCCGGGCGCAGCAAGGGGAGCTACTGCCCGCCACGGCACGTGGTGGGAGGGGCCGGGGG
>JAHREE010000285.1:230282-253932 GCA_033628505.1 Tringa tobata
CACTACCTGACTTGAGGGCGCTTGGTGCTGCAGAGAGGTCTGCTGTCCAGGAGGCCATATGCCCACCCGAACCCCCACCCCAGTGCAATGGGCTCCCCTCCAATGCAGTAACTGTGACCACTGTTAGGGTACAGGGCAGAAGAGACGCTGCCTTCCACCTTTGGGAAAGCATGGTTCTGACAATACATTGATCCTTGAGGGGTCTCTTTGAACCAGTTATTGGTGACTTACCCACCTTGGAATCTGCACTCAGAAATGGCCAACACCAGACTAATTTTCCTTTTAAAGTCTGAGAACGTGCTGCCCAGGGCTAATGGAATAATTTTTAGTGATGCAACTGCTGTCTGTGTCTTATCTCTCCATTAAGTCACACCTCCGTGCTGCAGAAGTTGAATTCCCGTGCCCAGTGCATCCTGCTGAGGCAGGATTATTTTGTGTTCAGCAAACCTGAAGATCTGGGTTCTACTTGTGATTTGCTAAAATGATACCTTCATAGAATTGCTGCATCTTTTTCCTTGTTTTTTGGGGGGCAAGCTGTTTATTTCTTGGAGCACAGATAGCAGAGTGTGAGTAGAGAGTAATGGTTGCTTGTTGAAATGGGAGCTGACACCAATATGTGAAGGATTTTGAGAGTCCCTTCATGAAATAAGAAAAATAGTTTTGTTTGGGCTTTTTTGTTGATTGTAGATAAAAAAATCTCATGTGCTGTCCTCGGCAGAAGGAAAGGGAGAGCAATCGGTGGGGAGAGGTGGAGGACTTTCATTACAGTTAATTGATGGATGCAGTCAGTATGTGGAGCTCAAAGGATGAACTGCTTTGAAAGCTCCCTCAGATGGATAGTGCTGCTGTTGACCTTTTGGGAGAGGTCTACTTACAGAAGAACAGAAAGGCTTTCCACAAAGGCTGGTGCACAACTGGCTTTGGGTTGCGTAGGAAGGGGGGACAGAGAGGCAGGATCCACTCCCCTAAACTAGGTGAGGGGACCGGTGCTCCAGCACAAGGTGGTGTGATGCTGTGGAAACAGTGAGCAGGAACAGCAGAGCTGTCTGTGTTCTGGGCATCTCTGCGGCTGGAAGCTCACGTCCAGGAAGAGGGAGGAAGCAGAGGAACAAAATTTATAAAGCAGAATTTATAAACCTACTGATGTGTTTTAGTAAATGGGTAGGATTTGTTTTAAACTTTGGAAGCTTGTTCTTTTCCCTTGTGTTGGTTCATACCACCTCTCCTTACAAACCTTGGTTTTGGTGCTAATTTTCAGTTGAAGAAGCATTGGAAAATGGAGGGGTTTAGTACTTCTGTACTAGAAGAGCTGATGGGGAGCTGCTGCTCAGTGTCTGCTTTCTCCGTGCAGGAGAGGAGCTTTTCTATTGACTTGTGACTTGTTGCCAGCTTGAAGCTTGTTCCTCTGTTTCCTTCAAGGTGCTCTGAATGTCAGGATCCCCTCACTAACTGGTACTATGAGAAAGATGGGAAGCTGTACTGTCACAAGGACTACTGGGGGAAGTTCGGGGAGTCCTGCCATGGCTGCTCTCTGCTGATGACTGGACCTGTGATGGTAAGGACTCTAAAGGTCTCCTGCCTGGAGGCAGGACGTGCCTGTCTCCAGCTCCTCGAACTTGGCTGGGAGTTGCCCTAGCTATTCAGATAATCAAATAAACTGAAGGTAATAGTCTCTATGCTACTGTAATCTCTAATCGGAGATTAGAAATAAGGCTTGTGTGCACATCTCCTACTTAGAGATAAATTCTGAATGGGAGGAACTCTTAAAGGAGGGAGTTGTGAGGATCTGAAGCATATGAACAAAGAAGTAAGGTGCTGAAATGCCCAGGCATGAGAAACGGGTGATTAGGGGAACGTCTGTTCAGTTTCTGTAGCACAGTGCTCAATGTCTCCATGGGGTGATTTTCCACTGCACTGTGGAGTCAAACCTCTCGGCTCGGGATAAACAGCAGGTTGTTGGCTTTGGGGGAGGTTGCCATCCGAGTCCCACCTGGACTGTGGCCAGGGTGGTTTTCTGGCTGGTGGTGTCCTGAATTAATGTTAGCCCCAATTGCTTCAAAATATTGAAGTCTGCTTGCACAATGCAGGGCTTGCCTAAATGTTCCCCTCTGTCTTGCCACAACCTTGCAAATATTTAACCTTTAAAACTGTCAAGAAAGGAACGTAACCATTATTTTTCAGGGCCTAAATAAAAGCAGCATGGTACTCAGTAGTATGATTGCTACCTCAAAGGGAAGTACTGAGAAAAGTGCAGACAATTTCTTGTTGCCTGCAGAAGTCTTTGCAAAATACTGTCAATAAGGAAGTTCTCATACGGAAAACAGAAAATCAGATCAATGAATAAAAGTATTCTTTAAAGGTATTTTGTTGTCCCAGTCTCAGTTCACTTTTTTTTTTTTTTCTGTCAGCTGGCTGGTAAAGTATCTGAATTTGTGCATTGCCTGTTTGCCAAAAAAAAAAAGCCCTTTCAGCTTTATTAATTCAAGCGTAACGTTAGTTATCTTGCCAAGAGCAACCGAACAGGAAGGTTTAATATCTTGTTTACTAGTCTGCAGCAGACTAGCAACTATTTTTGATAGTTGAGTGGCTGCCAAATATAGCAGAGGTTCCTGGGACATGAGCTTTGCTTTCCATGTTGACATGTTTGCTTCAGAGAAGTTTTGCAAACAAGGTGCCAAGGATGGGGTTCAGGAAAGGTAGAATGGGCTAATAAAACTCTCCAGTAAACAACTGCCACTTGACTTTGAGATCTGAACGAACATTGTTAATTAGAGACGAAAGCAGTAGCTGCATCTGCTGATGGATTTTGGCCCTTCTAAGCTACTCCCTTTTCTGTCTGTAGGTGGCTGGCGAATACAAGTATCACCCCGAGTGCTTTGCTTGTATGAGCTGCAAAGTGATCATTGAAGATGGGGACACTTACGCGCTGGTGCAACATTCCACTCTCTACTGGTAAGCCCGAGCTGCTCCCTGCTGTATGTGTAAGCCCTGTTCAGCTGGCTCCTTGTGGTTCAGCCAAATGCTGCACTCGGGAATGCCAGGAAGCTGCCTTTTGAGGGAGGGAGGAAGGAATGGAATAAGCACTTAGAGCCATAGATTATGGTCAATGACAGAACTTAGAAGTGCGAGTTTGGCAGGGAGGGATAGGACACTGCCATAATTACTTTCTTCACTTCTTTTAGTGGAAAATGCCATAACCAGATTGTGCTGACACCGATGATAGAAAAACACTCCACTGAGTCTCTGCGTGAGCAGCTGCCGTACACACTGACCCTCATCTCCATGCCAGCAGCTACTGATGGCAAGAGGGGGTTCTCCGTGTCTGTCGAAGGTGGCTGCTCCAGCTATGCCACTGGTGTCCAGGTGAAAGAGTGAGTATGACAAGGTTGTGTGCAAGGTACATGTCTGTGCAGAGGGAGCTGGTGAAATCCCGCAGTGCTGCTGTCCTGCCAGCTGCTGTAATTGCTGAGGGCATCTGTCCCAGCACAAAAGGGACATACAGTGGTTAATAGCCATTTGTGTTTGGTCTCCATTTCACTCTTGCGATGACCTTAATTGATAATTTATTTCTCAGTGCTGTCTCCTTCACTGAACACAAGACATTTGGCAAATTGTAATGGCCTAACAATTTTTGCCATTGGGCAGATGAAGGGCTCCCCCCAAAGCAGCTCAGACCTAAGCACTTGGTCTGGCGGGAGCTCCCTGTATTGGTAGATTAGCTTTGTTTTATTTCAGAATGCCAATATGAAGGGAAGCATCAGAGATCAAATATCTTTTATAATTTTGGCTAAGGTGACTTCCCACACACACTATAATTCCCATGTTTAGAGTTAACAGGATGCACATCAGCCCAGATGTCCGAAACGCCATCCACCCCGCAGATCGTATCCTGGAGATTAATGGAGCTCCTATTCGTACGTTACAGGTGGAGGAGGTGGGTAGAGTTCTGTTCTGAAGCCTCCTTCTCGGCTGCCTTCCTACAGCTTTTCTGTCTCCCGGCACTGTTCTCCTGCCCCACACACGGGGTGTGTACACCCAGAGTGCTCCTCCTGGCAGGAGCAATAAACGTGAGGACAAGCTTTGCTGCCCCTTCCAGCTGAAGAGGAAAACATGACAGATGGAAATGCAGTTAGATGCAGTTCTGATTTTGTAGCACTCAAACATGAAGGAGGTAATAAGAAAAGTGCAGGGCTGTGAAATCTCAGAGGACAGAGGCTGTGAAGACTCTCCATGTATTGCTGGTGAAGGCCACTCTTCTGATCCTGTTAGAGGCAACTGCCAAGAGACAAAAGTTCAGCTGATCCTAGGGATGAATTTCCCGTTGCTAAAAAAAAAAAGTATTTGATGTCTGTATTTACAAGTAAATGCTTTATACAGATATCTGGTGATGCTGCAAGAGTGTAGTGAGACCACCATGACCTTCACTACGCGAGGGGTTTATTTGCTGTTGGTGCTGAAAAGAACATTAGTAGCACAATCGACATCTCTCAGATAAATCTCCACGCAGCTTTTGCAAAGCTGGTTTTTGCAGCACTATTCAGGGTGGGAGCTTGTATGGCTTTTGAACACTTTTCAGAAAAAGAAAAAAAAAAAAAGGTGTTTGGTCACTTGTAGCTGAGCAGAAAGAAGAGGATTTGGATAGCATAAGGAACTGTTGCCAGCTTGCTTTGTCTGGTGGAGAGCTGTGGTGTGCACAACTAAACCACAGCTATGCAGTGATCTCACCGAGCTTTCTACTCTGATTCCTGAGGGCCGTTCTGCTGTGTCTCCTCCGTCTCCTGTCACTTGTGTGCCTCCTGTCTGCTACCATCCCCTCCTTTGGTTTGGTTGCAGGTGGAGGACTTGATTCGCAAGACAAGCCAGACGCTTCAGCTGCTGATAGAGCACGACCCTGTCTCACAACGCTTAGACAGGCTTCGTTTGGACTCCCGTCTTCCCACCCACATAAAGCCACCCATTTCCCCACGCTCCCTCTCTCCACTGGACATCAAGGAGAATCTGGAAGGAACTCTCCGACGACGCTCCCTCAGGTAAGGAGTTGGGAGTGCTGCTGCCTCTGCCCCTGTGCTACCTGCCCGGGCCACTCTGTGCCTGGGCCCTGTGATTGGAAACGCCTGCAGAGACGTGACACATCTCTGATAGGTGCCTTGGGATGAACCAGTGGCAAAGCAGCACAGAGCTTTAGATTCTGCTCTTGACATGTACTCTCCCCGTTCCCTTTCAGGGTCGTGAACTTTCCTTATGAAAATAAGGAGCTCCACTCCTAACATAGAAAAGCTACAAATTTGTACAGTTAGAAAATGTAAAGGTCAGATTTTTACCAGCCTTAAATGGCTGAGGAAGAATGTATCCTTAAAGGGACTAAGTCTGAGATCTGAGATTTGGGAAAAATCTCGTCTTTGTAGACTGGAGCACTCAGTTGCTCATTTAGTCATTTACCAGTATTTTAATCTTTGTTTAGAGCTAGCAAGTGCTGCGTCTTCACAGCTTCCTCCTCCTGTTCACAGAGCTCCAGCCCCGACTAATGGTGCAGGAGATGTGGTGGTGTTAGGCAGCTCCGACTTGGAAGCTGCTCTAGGTTTGTAAAGAGCTTCCACAGAGCTGGGAGAGCATCCGGCTTTTGAGATGTGAAGAGCACTGAAGCACACCTAGAATCTGGTCGCTTAGGAGCTAATGATGGGATAGGTTGGACCAAAAGTTTCCTAACAGCTTCCCTGATCTTCCTGTCTCCTTTGTTTTCTAGGCGAAGTAACAGCATTTCTAAGTCTCCTGGCCCCAGTTCTCCAAAGGAACCGCTCCTTCTGAGCCGTGACATCAGTCGCTCTGAATCCCTACGTTCCTCTTCTAGCTGCTCCCAGCAAATCTTCCGGCCCTGTGACCTGATTCATGGCGAAGTTCTAGGAAAAGGATTTTTTGGACAAGCAATCAAGGTGAGGGAGGTCCCCACACATTCATCATTCACTTTGGTTACAGCTATGTCTGCCTGTCTGGCTGTCCTTTGTCACTGTCTCAGTGGCCTTTGCCCTTCTGATAGTGATTGGTGTTGGAATTTGCCTGGTTTCTCAGTGAGGTGCATTTCTGTTTCATTCCCTGACCATGAGAGTCTCTGGCTCCGGGTGGTTTTAACTTTATCCCCTTTGAATGTCAACCTTGGCCATACGTACTCATCTCCTGAGTTAGACTTAGAGCTCCACGGGTCACAGGAACCACCTGGGTGAGGTGGGGAGAATGGGGAACAAGCTACACTTTCTCTTAGGGGCATCTTTCTTGTGAAGAGGTGCGTTCAACTCCCCAGGACGGCATTTCTCCTCCACCGTATGGTGTGCTTGGGGGTTTGCCAGGCTGATGTAGTGCCCATCTCTGAACCCCCAGCAAAACCTAAATTAATTGTCAACGTGGTGGTAGTGGACAGGTCTTGTATGACTCTCGCAATTAAAATCTCCATTAATAGCAGTTCTCTTGTGTTTGAGCTCTCTGGTCCTGACCGGGGGTGCTTCAGCAGCTCTGTCCTGGCATCCCTGACAACATCAGGGGCAGCTTCCTCTGCCTTACCAAGGTGCTGTGAGCTCCTCAGTACTCGGGTTGCTGTTCCTCATGTTATGGGACTTATCTCCTTAAACCTGTACAAACCAGGTGTCCAGCCACCATATCCATCTCACGCTTCCATGGGAGGTGGTGAGCCAGTACTACAAACCCAATGCTTTTGATCCATACTAATGAGCATATTTCTCTTCTCCTCTGCTCATAGAGAAATAACAGGTCCAGGTAAGCAGAACCTTTCCTCTGTCGCATGCTTTTGTCATCTGCGTCCCCACAGTTAATGGCACAAAGGTGTTTCTTTTCTGCTCAAATTACCCGATAGCCATCCTGTTCTGGTGCATGCTCTGGGAGTTAAAATTGCCCTCTTGGAGTTTCATAATGACACTTGTTTCAGTTTTGCTGGTATGTCAGCTTAAGAATTCCACTTAGCCTTGTCTTGTCTTTGCCTTTTCACTTCCCTTTATCTTTGGGCATTAGATGTCCCCGGCTTTCATGTCCCTGGCTGAAATGTGTAGTGTTCCCTGGCTCGCTACTTGTATATGGATGCTTGATTTCAGACAGGAGCAGAAGAACATTGTACTCTCGCTTCTGTAGTGTTATTCCATGCGTTCGTATTCCACCTGTGTCAGCCTTGCTATGTCCCATGGTTCCAAACAGACCTAGTGTGCCACAGTGTCTGCAACAGCTCATAAGCTTCCTGAATGCTGTAACTGGGTCTTGTGTTCTGGATTGCAGTTTTGGAGGTTTTCTGAAAGGCTTTTTATTTTAAAGTGTATGAGGCAAAAAAGTAATATCTTTCTTGAAGTTCAGATTGACTGGTTTTTATGCAACAAGTACTGTATCTGGTCAGAATAGTTCCCTTTTGTTCCTAGAGAGACAGTGGTTGTTTAGTTACCTGGAGATCTTAGAGAGACTGAGCTGTCCAAGTTTAGCACCTGAAGAGGAGGGGATTTCCAGAAAAACCTCATCAGAATTTGGACCCTTCCAACTCATTCCTGCACCCCATGCAAGCAAGGCAGAGCTGCTTAGAAGAAACCTCTAGAATGCAGCAAAATGCCAGGAACTAGTTGGACAGAGGCAAACAGCTCTTGATGAACTGGAAATGCTTTCCACGTGGAGGGCCAGAAAATTCATTACCTGATGTTTATGGTGGATTTCTGTGTGTTTGCCACCGTTCTGGGACGTTCCTCACAGGGAGCAATACACTGCTCCCATGGAGCATGGTAAAATAACTGCTTCCTGCCTTACCTGAACAGCCTGTACATCCCACTTGTGCTTGCACCTGAGTAATTTGATAAGCTCATCAGAAACCATCAGGCTTCAGAGTCCCCATAAAACCTAAGCATGTAGTAATGCAGTTTTAGGTTGTTTGGTTTGGTTTCTGATGCAAGTGAACATTGATTCCTTTGAATGTACCTGAGGGTCTGTGTACAAAATGCGAGCATCGCGCTGGGCAGGTACTTTCTGTAAGGGAACTCAAGGCACACACGAGCATGGAACTGGTGCCTCCAGAGGCTTTGGCAGCCCGTGTGCGTGCTCAGCCCTATGCTACCTCAAACAGAGACTTCAACTCCGGTTCTTGGGATGCTTTTGATCTCCTGGGATGATCCTCTGTCAGCTCTAGGTAGTTTTTGTTTCACATACAGAAATCTGCTGAATTATGGAAGGAGACATTTCGTACAGTTTTCTGCAAATCCCTGGGCTCTGAATTTTCTCCCATCTCTATTCCTCTCTGGATGGAAGGGAATGTTGCCCTCTCTTTCAGAAGAGTTGCAAGAGCGTTGGAGCTATGTATTCTTGAGCCTTGCCTGTAGTTGTGCTTTCTGTTTCCACCAGGTGACTCACAAAGCAACAGGAAAGGTGATGGTGATGAAGGAGCTGATTCGCTGTGATGAGGAAACACAGAAGACTTTCTTGACAGAGGTAGGAGCAAGATTTCAAAATGCTTCTGAGCCAGTAGTGTGGTGGAACTCTCTTCCATCTTCTCCAGAGAGAGAGTGATCATGCCAGGAACCTGACAGGAATAAAAGTGCTGAGGAAGGAGACATCACACAGGGAAACGCTGACGTGAGCTGAATGTTTGCTGCAGTGACGTGTGACTCACACAGAGCAATAGGCATGGCTTCAGCTCCCAGTTCATTAATTTTTCAATGATAAAAAGCAGCCTGAGTCTGAGGTAAATTGAGCTGCGCAATACATAAAGGATTTCTCCCTTGAGCCTTGTGCATAAATACAAATGATGAGGGCAAATATCTGTAAGATATTCAAGAGTGCTGCTGTATTTAACCTAAAGTATTTTCTTGGGGCTGCCTACCATGTTTTCCAGAGTCAGATTTAGCTTAAAGGCAACTCCCTAAACACCTGACGCTGCTATTCCAGCCCTGATGCATGCAGATAGCTGCCCTGGAGAGCTCCTGCCCCTTAAAAGTTAGCCAAACTCAAGGGTGCTCTCCTTAAAGACTAAGATCAGGTTAATTGCACAGCGTGAAAATGAAGAGGCAACAGATTTGACTGCCTTAAGGTTGAGGTTTGAGTATACTCTGTGATCTCTTGAGGGGACCTCTAGCATTGGAGTGCTTGTCACCATAGAGAGGATCCATCAGGTTCCATTCTCTTTGGGTTCTGCTTCCCAGGTGAAAGTGATGCGCAGCCTGGATCACCCCAACGTGCTGAAGTTCATTGGTGTACTGTACAAGGACAAGAAGCTGAATCTCCTCACCGAGTACATTGAGGGGGGCACCCTGAAGGACTTCCTCCGCAACGCGGTGAGTACGGAAGCCTGGTGGACCTGGGCTCAATGAGGTTGACAGCATATTGTTGGTTGCACTGGCCTTATGGTGGTTGTTGGTAGTCTTCTCTTTTGGAGCTGTGTGGAAAAGCTTCTTCTTAGCTGTGGGTGGCCTGAGGCAGGAAGAGCCTTCTTCCTGGGGCTGTGTCACCTTTCTCTGACTGCTGCAAGGGTCCCTGTTGCAGAGGAATTTCTGTCACCAGCCAGCTGGTAAGATAGTCCCTGACTATCGAGGACTTGTCTTTCAGGACCCGTTTCCCTGGCAGCAGAAGGTCAGCTTTGCCAAAGGAATTGCCTCTGGAATGGTGAGTTGGACTGTCCCTTTGTCACAGACAAACCTCCAGGGTGAGGGTTAGCTGCTTCAGCAGGGTGGTGTGTGAGGGGCTGTGGATGCTCCATGTCGAGTAGCAACTGGTTGTTGAGGTCTGTAAATGTGAAGGGATGTAGTTGCACTCACCTGGGAACCCCTAACACCAGGTTTTCTCCCTCTGTTTCCAGGCTTACTTGCACTCCATGTGCATCATCCACAGAGACCTGAATTCACACAATTGCCTGATCAAGTTGGTGAGCTACACCTCTGTTCCCCACAGCGTGCTGCTCCCTCCTTGTCATCTTCCTCCCTTGGTTTTCTCCACGTGATGGCCCCTCTCTTGTCAGGGTGGAACCAGTTTCACAGAGGCTTTTATTGCCATAAACAAGGGAGCTTCGACTTCGCACAGGGTTTTCCAGACTGATTTGCTTTCACCATTTCTTCATTCTGTTGTCCTACCCCCTTTCCTGTGGCCGCATCTCCTATTAACAGTCACTTTAGGAGAGTTAGTAGAGCTCTGTTCCTTATCTCAACTAGGAAATGTTCTCCACAGCTGCTTCTGTTCTTTTAACCACTTAATGACTCTTTATTGGCACTCATGATTGAGAGCGTGCAGGCGCATGCAGATTTGTGTGCTCTCTCTTTGTGAAATGCTAGGTCACAAGATTTTTGTGTAGCTTCATTCCCTCATGCCTTGCCCTTGTTTGCTTGGCTGGAACACGAGATTAGCGTGTGGGCTTCAAACGGCCCAGGATGAAAGTCTTAAATTAATGCCCAGACAGGTAGAGTAGGAAGGTCTGAAAGGAAAGGTCTAGTTTTTCCCTGGCAAGTGTAGCCAAATTAATGGGATTAGTGCTAGCAACCCCAAAGGAAATGATGAATTGGGATCGTGAACTGGATGTCTTGCACCTGTCTAGACAGCTCACTACACTCATCTGGCTGCAGGAAACCTTGATAGTTCCCCTTAGAGCCTAGTTGACAGTGAAGAGGAATCACAGCCTCTTTGCTCCCAAAGGGAGCTGAGAGGAATCAGCGGCTTGTACTAAATCCCTTGTGCAGGATAAGACGGTGGTGGTGGCTGACTTCGGCCTCTCTCGGCTGATTGTGGAGGAAAGGAAAAAGCCCACTTTGGAGAAGCCGTCTGCCAAGAAACGAACCCTGCGCAAGAGTGACAGGAAGAAGCGCTACACGGTGGTTGGCAACCCGTACTGGATGGCCCCAGAGATGCTGAACGGTGAGAGCCTGGTACCGGGTGCGGGTGAGGAGACAGCCTGTGACAAGGTGTAGGGATGATGGGATTACTGAAAGCTGCTGAGCCCTGGTAACAATCAAGCCTCTTAGAGCCTATGGTTTTAGACCTGCTAATAGGCAAGCCTATTTATACGCACAGGTACCCCAGCTGCACTTCCCCGCGGTACCTGACCCGATAAGCCTCTGTACCAGCCGAGGTAATGGTTCTGGCTCCGTAGCAGGATTCTTCTGGAGGGCAACAGGCCTAAACTTGCCGTGACCCAGATAAGAGGGAAGACAAAAGAGGCCTGAAATAAGACTGAACCTGAGATCAATTTCTGTTATAGCCTCATGCTTTGGAACTGCCCCTTGAGACAGGGAATCATTAAACTCCAGGATGAGGCTTACGTGTGCTGTTGCGTAGATCCAGGGAGAAGCCATCTGCTGCCAGGTTTGCTGAAGCCTCAGGATTGGGGTGGGAGTTGTCCAAGTGCAGGAAAATCTGCTTTCTGGCACGCGGCCCTCAATTGCATTAAGGATGAACTATGTCCCTTTGGGGAAAATCTGCCCCTGCAGGGGTTGAGGAGTAAGGATGAAACACAGTGGATACAGTTTCCTCCTAATGAACAGGTTGGTCTGACCTGGTGGGGCAGTTTGGCTGGCGTATCAGTATTGTCCAACAGAGAGTCCACCAGGGAAAGGAGAACTTGGCTCCTCTCCCCCAACTCAGGTCTTCTCCATGTTGCTTTCTTGTGTGCTGTTCTGTTTCCCTTCTCTCAAGGCTCACAGGCCCTACTCTGGAGCCTGAGGCTGCTTCTCGGAGCCTGTCTCAGACCTGGCATTTGTCAAGAGAGCAGTAAGAGCACAGTCTGACATCACCTCTGAAAGCAAGGCTGTTTACCAGATCTTGGCTCGGGAGGGGCGTGCCTGTAAGCTGATAATGGCACGCTGGAGCCAGGCTGCTCTCCCAGATTCACAGCGCTGCTAGTGTGTAATTTATTATCTCTGCAGTCTCTGCAGCAGGGACGGGGCGCTCGCTGGCTGCTGGGGGAGCTGAACGCTGACCCGGTGCACTGTAGGGATGCACTAGAGCAGCAGTCAATGGGAATGGGCAGAAGCTTTCCATAGTTATCCTTAGCTTTTGCTCAGACCTCTGATACGCAAGGAATCCCTTGTTGTCCTTTAATTCTCCAGCAGAAGAAAGAAGCGGGGTTAAACTATGTGATGGCAGTGTGCAGGAAGATGCAGGTGGAATACACACCTTGGGGCAGGTGACCCTGCTCAGATTTAAGCCTTGCTTTGTCCCCAGTTTTAGAGCCCTCCAGGGAATAGGCATAGTTAAGCTTTGGACTGGTAGCTTCTGGAGTAGCTGGATGGGGAACTGCCTCTCGCAGAGCTGAGTGTCTTTTGTTTCCTGCAGGACAGAGCTACGATGAGACAGTGGACATCTTTTCATTTGGGATTGTTCTCTGTGAGGTAAGACCAGGACATTACTTCTTCCCCATTGCCATCTCCTTGCACACATTGTGTCAGCCAGTTCTCTGTGTCCGAGTGTGCAGTCTGACCTCACAGCACGGTGAATTTGGCTGGGGGTACAAGCTTGTCCTGCTCGTCTTCCCTCAAAGAAAGTCTTGTAACGTTTTGGTCCCAGAGAGATTTTCTTCCTGGAACTGAGAGAAATACAGAGGTTCCTCCTGGACCAAGAGAAGCTGTAAAAAAAGTCCATCAAGTTCTGACTGAGCCCTGGTATCCATTTGAAAGCAGACATGTTCCTTAAAACAGTGATACTTTTTCTACTGCCTCACTAAAAGAACAATCAGCTTTATAACCTCAGCAAATTCAGAGCCTCCACTGTGGATGCACTTCACATCAGAGAAGGGGGAACTGAAACTTCCTTGCAGGTTGGTTAATGAAAATTGCACCCTGAAGACTGTTGGCTTAGTTTATTTCTGAGCCACTGCACACTCTTACTGTTGTATCAGGCTTTTCTGCCTACAAAGCAAAGAGTGCCACTCAAAAAGTACAAGGTGTTTTCAGTTCAAAAGGTGTGTAAGACAGTGGAAATACAGATGAAAGGTGAGGTGTTGTGTGTATGGATAACACAGCGTTACAGGGACATCAGGGAGACTGGCACAGTTTCATCTTCAGTGTTTGGATGAAGGGAACAAAGAAAATATCTGTGCATTAGTCTTTGTGGTCTCATCTGTGGCTCTGTTTACACTGAGCCCTCCTCTCGGAGAATGCTGTGGTTGTGAGTGATAGATTTAGGAACTCGAAAAATCCGTATGCAGGATTAAAACAATTGTTTCATCTAGAAAAAAGACAAATAAAGGGGTAGAAGCATATGAACATTTTCCTTGTCACCAAAATAAAGATGCTAAAAAAAGAAGTTGCACACTCAAACAGATAAGAAAATAACCCTGCCAAAATACATAATGGGCGTTTCACTGTCTAGTTACAGGATGTGGTTGTCCTGCTGAGTTATTGGCATAGAAAAGGCTGGGTGGTTATAAATAACACCCTTTTTGTGATACCCGATGAGGCTTTAAACTTAATACTCTTCCCTCTGTGAGAGTCTGTATTGACATTGACCTTGTCCGAGTCCAGATCACCCCACAGCTCCCCACTGTGGGTTCCTTCTCTCTTATTACACTTTGAGTCCCCTAGTGCTGGAGGTGGTGGGCACTGGGACTTCTGAGTGCTGGGGCAGGGCTTCTCCCTCTTCCACCCAGCCCTTTCCTCTGCCAGCTCTTGCATGCAACCTCCTGGGCATTGGTTATGGTGGTTCTTCTCTCCGCCCCCACCCTCTGGCTGTGGATGGGGTTGAATCCACCAGTAACAAAGCAACTCAGAATTTGTGGTGCTGTTGACTTCACAGCATTGTTCAGGACGGCTCCGTAGACAGAGGAGCTTTGCTGGTGGTGTGGTAGGGTTGTGTGAGAGGGGAGAGATGGGATGGTAATGCAGGTTGTGTGGGTTACCTGCCATCAGGAGGGGCTGTGTCATCCCCAGCAGCACACAGCACAGTAGCTGATCCAGCAGCGAGACGCTGTTGAGCTCCCTGGGAGGTGGACATCTTCAGAGATATTCATCTTGTATCTGTCAGAGAGACCCTGGGGAGAAAGAGAAGGCGTCTGGGCCTTCCTTCACAACAGCAGCCACATCATCAGGACTTGAAAAGGTTTCACATGAGGTTTGTCTGTATGCAGTGCCTTGCTCATTCCCCTGTGCAACTAGACCCACTGGAATGGAGAAACAGCATTTCTGCTCTTTCCCTTGCACCCTCATACTTTGAAAGAGCTTCTGCCCAACACTCAAGTTCCTTGTTAACGCTCTGGAACTGTTGCTGTGCTTAATTGCTCCTCATTTTTCCCTAGATCATAGGCCAGGTGTATGCTGACCCAGACTGTCTCCCACGCACACTGGATTTTGGCCTTAACGTCAAGCTGTTCTGGGAGAAGTTTGTTCCTGCTGACTGTCCTCCAGCCTTTTTCCCTCTGGCTGCCATTTGCTGCAGACTGGAACCAGAGAGCAGGTAGGTTTGGGGTCTGGAGGGACTCCTCTTTGTAAGCCTGGAGTGTCTGTATCCCCTTGGTGGAAGGATTGCTCCGCGCAGAGGTTGGCAGAGGGCTGCATTCCAACCTTCTGTGGGAACGCTCAAAGGCTTCCACCTGAGGAGGGACTACAGACTCGTCAGCGTACAGAGACTGCTGTATATGCTAGAGGGCTCTGAAACAATTACCAAGACAGAGAGGGTAAAGGAGTGATCGTTCAGGGTTTCTCATGTACAAAAAGTAGGGGCAGACTTTGGCAGCAGCTCTGAAATGCAAAAACTTCATTTGATTTCAATTGTGAAACTCTGTAGCTTCAGAACAGTGTTGATGCCAAGGAGGTTCCAAAAGAGCTGGACCTCACTGGTCATCAGCTGCAAAAATGGGCAGCCCAGAGAGATGGGATCTTTGCAGTCTCAGAAGCTGAGTGGGGAGGGATCATGTCCCTGCTCACACCTCTGTGCACGGGACAGTAGCCTGGATGGACAACTGGCCCAGCCTTTCCTGGTGCTATTTGGCTTCCCACTCACATTTCTTCACTGGTGCTTCTAGGCCCCCTTTCTCCAAGCTGGAAGATTACTTTGAAGCTCTCTCTCTCTACCTGGGAGAACTTGCCATCCCCCTCCCGTCTGAGCTGGAGGAGCTGGACCACAACGTGAGTGTGCAGTATGGACTGAACCGTGACAAGCTGCCTGAAAACACGACCTAGTCAGCTTGTCCTGCTGCTGCACCACTTCCACTGGAGCTGAGATGAGTGACGGGGAGGGAGATGCACTTCAGCCACTTCCAGGGCATTAACGGGGCACCACGCTGTGCGTCTGCTGCATTGCCTCTCCCTCCCCACCCAGCGCCCCTCCTCTTGGACATCCTGATTCACTGTGGATTTCTGGCATGTTTCAGAAGCAAAAAAGGGCTGTTTCCTGCCAACTGCACCTAGGAAAGCTGCTCAACACTATTTTCCTGGCTTGAGAAATGTTTCTCTAGCCTTTTCAGGCTTCTTTACTGTGGTGCCTTAGAACTTGGCTGCAAGCTGTGAAGCCACCCTGGCCCATCTGCCAGGGAGGGAATTGCTATAGGAGACTCTCCTGGGCAAGGACCAGCACTTCTGGAACTGCTTCTCCCACCGACTGCCCTGCTCAGAAAAGCTGGGGAAATTGGACATCCGGCAAAAGGCCTCACCGGGACAGCGTGTGTGTGTGTGTATGTGTGTATGTTTGTGCATGTGTTTTCCAGAATAACCCACTGAGATTTTGGCCTCCAGTTTGCATCAGGGGAGGGAGTGAAAAGCCCCAGGAACTGGGCAGCTCTCCTGAAATACCTTGTCTGTAGGGAAGCGTGTATGAATTTTTGTTTTGGTTTTGTGGTTTTTTTTCCTCCTGTCTCTGAATACCTCCAAAAGCCTGCCTAGAAACACTAAGACTGAGCTCTCCTTGCTCCTCCTGATGATGAACAAAGGCAGACAACAAATGAGCCACTTGAACACCTTCAGACCCTGAGCCTGCACACTGAGTTTGCCTGCCCAAGAACCTTAACTTTATGAAAGTATTTGAACCTGAACGTGTAGAACTGCACTAGGCACTGGCTGTGGGCATCCCCAGAGTGCTGAAGCTGCTCGAGCTCTCGGCCTGTGGACGTGAAGTGACAAGACGGGTGGCAGAAGGTGCTCTTCAGAAAGCCAAAGGTCTGAAGTGGCTCAGACTTTGTGCATGGACAATGGCAAAGGGGGACATGCCCAAGGTTACTTAAAGGATGGACTTGTCATGAACAGAAAAGTGCTAGAGAATGTCCCATCCTCCCAGGAGTGGCAGCTGGAGAACTAATAATTCAGTTGCCATTACCTCATCCTTTCCTGCAGGCTGCGCAAGTTGCTCCCTTTGAAGGTCCTTCTTGCAGCTGCTGCAGCACCTGAACTGATTCTCCAAGCAGAAACTTTCCTCAGGGTCATTCCCTGCTTTAGGGGAGAAAAAGGGCTTGGAGTCATTGGGAGGTGGGTGGGAGTGTATTTCCTTCCAGCACTTCTCTTCTTCCTCCCTTGTGGGAGAAGGAAGGAAAGCTACTGCTGTGGTAGCTCATGTGTTGGCAGAACTGAACAAAAAGCTGGCTTAAGTCCTATTCTTAAGTTTCACAAACACCTTGGTTTAACTGGATTTCTAGTGTGCGCCTTTCCCCCTCCCCTATTTCGGTATCGAATGGGGGGGAATTGGTGTTAAGTCTTTGCTGTTACTTTGATTTCCTCCCCCTACCCATGAGTTTAAAGTATTATATAAAATAACATGGGACCAGCCATCACCTGACAAAAGGTGTGCACAGGGGGGATGGTTTTAGTCTGTGTAGTGGTGTTTTAGAAACACTGGGGACTCCCTGTGCTGTGAGTCAGCGGAGGAGCCTCTCTAAACTGGGTCCAGTGGATTCAGGATTCTTAATAGGATTTGCCCTTCCTTTCCCCCTCCCAGGCTGGTTTGTGAGGGGACCCCTGAAGGGGAAAGTCCTGGGTGATGTGTGGGTGGGGTTTATGAACTGTGATTTGCACAGCTCCATGTTCTAACTAAATTAAAAAGCAGTAAATGTATGCTATGAAAACAAGACTTCGTTGTCTCTGTGTTTATACATAAAGTGGGAAGCTGGAACTTTGTTGTGTTTCTATTGTCACAAAACAGCAACATCAAGCATCATCTAGAACTTCCTTTTTTGAGCCAAAGGGCTCAGACACATTTACAGAACTGCAGAGACGCAGTGCAAGTGCTCTATAGTAATATTTACCTGGAGTGATGGAAAGGGAAGAAGCGGTCAAGTTTTGCTGGTTGGTTATTTTTTTGTGGGTTCTTTTTTTTTTTTTTAAGGGTGGACAGGAGCCAGCAGAACATGGATCCTCTCTCCCATTTTCCTTTTTCGAATGAGGATAAAAATACCGCCTGTTCTTGGAAACCTATTCTGAAATATGTAACTCAAGGGGCGTTAGTTAAGGCAACAACTGAACAGAAACGCTGGTTATGTCAATACCTGCTGTGCTCTGTCTCCATCGCGCTTTCCAAGGGAGGCCCCGAGGGATGGAGCAGAACCAAAGCAGAACCGACCTGCGTCAGCGCAGGAAGGGGCCGTGACCGAGAGCATCTTCCCACGGGCCAGGCCGTTGAGTCAGCACAGCCCGCACGCCCACAGCTGCTTTTCAGGAACAGTGTCCCAGTCCAAAGCTGGCAGCAAGGGGACGAGCTCCCGTGGCCCTGGCCAGTGCTGGTGAGGGGAAGCACCGCTTGTAGGGATTTACCTTTGGGCCTGGCAAACTGAAGGGGCACCTTCCCTTCTCCTCTGTCCCAAGTCTGTGACAAGCAAAAGGGACGCTGCTCTGGCAGGAGGAACGTACAGATGAGCCACAGTCCACACAGGTCTACAGAGCATTTTTCTTTTAAGCTTTAATACAAGGTAGCACAATCTGCACCTTCTCATAATGAGGTATTTAAAACATTTTTACAAATAAATGGTATTCAAAGGCATTTAAAAATAAAACGTTTCCCTTTTCTGAATCAAACATTAACACTAAAACCCCTGCTGTTGAGTGCTGCTCCCTGTTAGGCCCACAGCTATAAAGCAGATGGCTACAAAACTTACTTGAATGGCTTGAATCCCCTGCGGCGGGGATGGATGTTTCCCTGAACTGGCCTTGCCTCGGTGCCATTTAGGAGACACTGCAGCAACCATCCCTTCCAAAACCCCTGAAACACTAATAAAAGTTGTTACAAAACCTCTCTTAACAGGGCCAGGCTCTGTGAGCAAGGAGTCTTGCTGCACAAGCGGAGTGTGTGTGAAGGAGGCTGGGCCAGGAGCCGCGCCGTAACTTCAGATCTTGTCAGAGCAGCTGCCCCGTCCTGCCCTTAAGAGCCAGAGGTGCTGCACCACGGCTGAGGCCACCTCCACCGCTGGCTTGGCCACTCTGTCCAGAGCTGGCACCATAGAAAGCCAAGGGAATTGGGAAGAGGATGTTTATCTATCCTCAGTGCTCCACCTGCTGTGGGTAACTGGAGGGCAGTTTGTTTTCTTCTCTCCACAACTATCTACTGCTGGCCTTTGGTCTCCTGATGTGTGTAAGTGAGCAGGAGGCACGGACCACCTGGACACCTACAACTGTGGCTGTGCATGTAGCACCACAGGGGAATGGAGATGTGGCCTCAGCCCTGGAAGACCTGGATTTGTCAAGAGCTTGAGAAGAGCTTTTCCAAATTGACACTGGGGCTAAACATACCGCTTCTGGCCATAGCCATCCCTCAAATAAACTTCCTTGGAAAAAAAGACGGATCCAGTAGCAGGATTCTGGACAGCGTCTCCATCTCTCAGCCACAAAGCAGAAAGGCAGGAACTATAATCAGAGTGTAATTATCTAGCTAAGTCTGACGTGAAGCTCCCCTCAGTCCTTGCAGTACTGCTCCCTCCTGGGATTCCAGGCTGAAACTTAAGTAACAGTGCACACCATTAAATAGGAAAGGAACGGAAAAAGAGGAAGCCAAGACCACACTCTGGGCTATGGGATCTGTGGCCACTGGTGAGCCTGGCCCATCATCCCCCCCAGCTCCTTGGCACACCATGGAGATAGGTGGGGGGAAGCAGCAGGGTCCACCACACCAGTCCCCAGCTGGTCATGCACGGAACGGTGCCACTCAAACAGATCGTGATGAATAGCCCACTGCTCTGTCCCTCTGCATCACCTTCATCTGGCTTTCATCAAAAAGAAAACAAAATAGAAATGAACACACGCAACCCCTGCACTCACAGTGGGAAGCTGGAGGCTTTGCTCAGCCTGTGCCGCTCCTGCCTGAGCTGCTCAAGCACCAGGAGTACCCGCCTGCCCCATGAGCGGACCGCTGCCGTCACGCGTGTCCTCCACGGGCGTCTGGTTGGTGTGCACCACGATTGTGTTCTCATCTACAAGCTCACAGGCGGGATTGGTGAACGCTGAGAGCGGCAGTGTGATGCGCTGCATTTCACGCTCGTAAACCTTCTGTTCGTGCTTTTCCTTCAGGTCTTTCCCCCTAGATTTAAAAAAAAAACAACAAACGTGAACGTGCATGGGGTAAGCACCACTGCTTGGGGACAGAGTCTCACTAAAGGTGATGGAGTAGAAAAGTAGGGACTCTGCTCTTTGAAAAAACAGATGTTTCAGCTACGTACAAAGGGCCCAAAACACTCCCTACTGTAAGCAGAGGACCCCATCTGAGCACCTTTAAAAAACCAAGCAGCCAAGTGAGGTCTGTCCCTCCCTCATAAACCGGGTTATTCATTAACGTTGCTACAGCTAAATGATGTCTGTAAAGCCAGGCAACTCCTTCAAACCATTTCCTTACATCTCACCGGCCAGTGCAGAGCCCACTGCTCTCCCAATGAGCTTCTGTAACCCGCTCCACCTGGTAGAAACAAACACTGGAGCCAGTGACAGATTCTGCCTTTTGTTGTGGCAAACAAACCTGTGCAGCAAATTAAGCCGCTACTGGAAGTATTAAAGCTCCCCAAACCCACCTCACTCCTCAGCCTGTTGCTAAGGGAGGCGACACCTCTGTGATTTGCACTCGGGAAGAACTTTAAAAATGGCTGGCATTAATAGCACGTTGTCTCCAGAAGGGCTATGTACACCAGAAGCTGCTAAACCCATGAAAGGTGTCTCACCACACCTACCCAAACCTGCCAGCTTGCACACGCGACTCTGAGAGCAAGGCGAGAAGAGGGAGAGACAGCAAACCCACACCACAGCCCCGCCGGGAGCTCTCTGCCGTCGGAGAAGCAAAGGCACGTTTGGCCAAAGCTCAGCATGGGTCCATGGCCTCTTCCCGCAGGAGAGGAGCGAGGTGGGACAGGCACCGCTCGCTCCTCCTGGGGCTCGTGATCCCGACCAGGCGGAGCTGCCGGGGTTTCCTGTCAGCGCATCAGCATTTTGGCTGCTCTTCAAGGCTGCCTACGAGCGAGCGCGCGGCGGTGGCCGCTGTCCCTGCCAGCACACCAGGCAGCGCTCCCCGAAGCGACACCTGGGCTCAGACCCCTCCACAAGCAGCGCTCTGTGCTTTGCCCCTTACGTAACGCTCCTCCCTCTGCTGGTTTGGTTTTTTTTGTACTTTTTTCCTGCCGGCATTTATTATAAACGCTTACATAAGGACATGTCCCAGCTTGGGAAAGGGCTCCTTCTGCTCGGCTGTGTCAGAGCGCTGTCAAACAGCCAAAATGCAGAACAAACCCTCCCAGAGGAGGGAGCCTGGGCCCTCGCTCGCCGCAGCGACGTTCACTGCTATTTGTTCATCCTGCCCTGCCTCTCAGAACTGAGCTGCTCGATACTACCATAACCTCAAGCTGCTGAGCCACGGAAACACTTCTGCCCAGCACAGTGAATGGCTGAACAAATCATAACATAAGGGTGAATCAAAACTGACCTGGAGTTTTGGCAAAATGAACTTTGACCCCAAAAAAAGTGCGACTTGATATCCAGCATCGTAGGATACGATGCACGATGGCAAACAATTTGCCAATTGTTTTTCCTTCTAAAGCCAGACTAGAGAAACCAGGGGGACAGGTGGCCTGCTGGAAGGATTGTTGTCTCTCTGATCACAACAGAAACTTCCTGTGAGGGCTCTTACGTAAAATTCAGCTCCCCTGGATGCATCTGAGAAAGCCACATCAAGGCACGCGTGCACACACACAAAGATAAAATAAAGAGGGCAGTTTCAATTCAGTTTGAAGGTGAAATGGAGAATAATGGGATTAAGTCTTAAATAGTCCTTTCCTCAGCGTGACAAGCGAAGCTCTTGCACAATGTGCCACATCAAAACATATGCTTCTATCTGCCTTTTCATTAGGGTCTGGTTGGGTCTGCAGGTGCTCAGACATTCCTGCTCTATACACATTGCTTCATGCCTACACCAGCTTTTGGATAAAGGAGAATAGCCACTGACCTCTTATAGATGTATCCCACCACAATGCCGGCTCCGATGGCGATGATTATCACCATCATGATCAGCCCCAGCACATACCCTGTGAAGGGAGAAAGAGGCAAAATTAGAGGCAGTAGATCCAGCTATAGCATTGCTTTTAGAGCCTCAAAACAAATCCATCCTGCCAGAATTACAGGAATAGATCCACCTCATGATCCTGGGTTTGTACCTAGTGTCCCTAGGTCCTTCTTTTCTTTGGAGTTCACCTGCACCCTCTGGCTGATCCCAACGATGGGCTGCACAGCGGCTGCCTCGCTCCGGGAGGGCAAGGAATCAGCCGGTTCAAACACCTGGTCGGGCTCCTGAGAAGTGCCAACTTCTGCAGTAGGGACTGGGGCTGCAGCAGCTGTAGCATCTGTCAAAAGGGAAAGAGAGACAGACAAAATACAAAGCATTGGTGAGTACTTCAACACAACACATGCCTTGTGAGCAGGACAGATCTAGCCTGGTATCACTGAACTGCCTCCGGAGCACACTGACAAACACTTGTTCCCTCTTAAATTATTGCCAGAAATCCTACCAAGGCAGACAAGAAACATTCTCCTCCTCTTGCTTTCCTTTGACATGAACCTATTTTATCCAAGAGTGCAAGGCACCACCACAGATGAGACAGAAGTCAGACAGCAGAAGGAAACCCAGGTTGAGGGCACGAGTCCAGGGGATGCACAATGACTTCATTTAGTATACGGATCGATACACACGCTGCAGCTGCAATCATGCTGAACAGGCATGGACGAGACGATGAGAATCTCCATCCCAAATCTCCCAGGAGCCTATTTATCTCTCTTCTGCCTCAATCTTCCTGACACGGGAAGGTTTGATGGGAGGAGACTCGAGCTGGTGTGAGAACAACCTGGGGACGTTCTTCTTACCCAGCCCCTCTGTGCAGCCGTGCAGCAAACTCCTTTAGGGTGACAGCCAGGCTGAGTCAGAGCAGCGCTTGGGCAGCACAGCTGCTGACTAGTCTAAGCACAGCAAGTTCCTCCTCAGCCACAGGAAGGTGTGTGAGGATGGATGCTCGTAGCACTGACTCCTTCCCAGCCCTGTGGGCTCTTTATCAACAGCACTGAAACATTTTCAAGGTAGCTCCTTTCATGACACAGTGAAAATGGAAGCTATAGCACAGTAACAGCTATGACAGTGTAAAGTAGGTATCTATTACCTGTCCTAAACAACAAAAAAGAAAACTATTTTGGGGAAATGCTAATGCACAGTATGCATCCACACCTGGAAACCCTCCCCACCTGGATCTCATCCCACAGCTGGCAGTAGCTCCGCGTGGATTTTCTATCTGCAGCCATTTTGAGTCCTCAGTGGAATGTGAAATGGAAGTACAGAAGGGGATTTGGGGACAGGAAATCAGGGTCTCCTGCACCGCACACTGACTTTAGGTAGGGTCAGCCAGAGAGCTGAACAACAGGGAGCTGCAAGACACGACTACAATAAAAAGGCGCCCACTCTGAGACACAGAAATAGCCAAACCCCTTTAACAGGCAAGTGGTGTACTGGCTGAAAGGTCAGGTAACTCTCCTGACCCCAAAGCTGCAGGGCTGTTTTGAGTAAGGGTCTTGGCAGCAGAACATTTGTTTTGCTTTATTTGCAATGTGAAGAAAAGGGGAGGGTGTATGAGTGGGGGAAAGTGTTTACACGCAAGGACAGCAATCCCGAGGGACAGTGCAGTGCGTAAGGAAATCCTGAGGGGCTCAGAAATAAGTAAACAGTTCAAAAAAACCCAAGTGGTTACTTTGGCCTCAGTCAATACTGACATCTCCTGCCCCTAAAACTGGCTTCAGCTACAGCATTTGGCAAACTGTCTCCACTCTGACTATCTGGGAGGAATCCAGTGTTTGGGTTTTCCCTTTCTTACTGTCCTCCCTTCACTTCTTGTTTTTCCCAAGTTCTTCCCCCCACCTGTACCCAAATCCACCCTGGGACTCATTTAGCAGCAGGACACTTGTTCAGACAGCAGTAACGTGCCCACAGTAACGGTCTATCGCCACCTCTGCAGTTCCTAAATGCCCAGAGCTCAGCCTTTTTCAACACAGCTACAGAGCCCTATAGAGACTGCTGAAATGGCGGGGGCGTGGGGGGACGACGACACACACACACACACACACACACACACACACACACACACACGGCTTCGCACAGGCCTTTTCTGGCACTAATGGCAAAGCTCTAGGGGCGGAGCAAGGCACAGCTGGGAGGCAGATGTGCACACGCAGGAGGGGAGCCCTGGGTACACTCCGTTCCGGGGGAAGGGGGG